>VDFB02077495.1:0-28128 GCA_007258455.2 Sequoia sempervirens
AGCAAGCTGATTTGGGAGAAAATATAGGTGACAAGACAGCAGTAGGGGGTGTTAAGGTGGTGAGTCATGATGGGATACTTGCACAACTCCATAGCTTTCATGAAAACTAGTCATTACGTATTAGAGGACAGATACTTGGACAACGTATGTCAACTCTGATTGATACGGTAACGACTCATAACTCCATTGATGACAGTTTGGTAGCACAGAGAGGTCCATAGTGGCTTCAAGGTTATGGTAGCTGATGGATTCACTATCCAGTGCACCAGGATGGTCCCATAGTTGAGTGTCCTATTGGGAGGCCATGAAATTAAGGAGGACTTCTATGTGGTGAACATTGGACATACAGACATGGTTTTGGGCATTCAGTGGTTGCGCTCCTTGGGAGAGTTCACCTTGAATTTTTAGACATTGGAATTAAAATTCAAATCTGATGGTAAGAATGTGGTTTTGAGAGGAGTGTCACACGGTGGACCTTATGGAGAGTCAAGCAAAGGGAAAGGGAAGGACGAGGCAACAACCTTTAATGCCTCTTTGGAGCTGTCTAGAGCTTCTGTAAACACCAGTTACGTGTTCGGGAGCTTTGCAAATGATAATCCACTTCAGGGAGATTGTTTGGTGGGAAGCAATCAAGTGGAGAACTTCAAAACAGCAACTCAAGGTGATTGCCATGGTGTTGACAAAGAGGATTTGAGTCTGATTTTTCAGGGACAGCTGATTATTGGAGACATATGCGTGGACATGAATGTTGATGTGTTGATAAATGAGTCATTTGAAGAGATTACAACACGGGAGGAACTCAAAGAACAAAACACATCACTTCCTGATACTTGGGATGAATTCTCTTTTGATTTTGGAGCTGCTCCGATTGCTAATCAGCAATCAAGCACGGTTGAGGGCATTGATGATGATTCTGGCATTGATCTAGTTAGTGAAAACAAAACAGATTTAACCTTGCTTACAGCTGATTATGAGAATGAAATTAGCAGCCTTGCTGATTTGGATCTCTAATCAGCTCATGAGGGGGGTCAACAATTGTTTTTCAATAACCCCTTATTTGATATAGGAGCTGATAGGGTCTATGACAACCCACTCTTCGAGTTGGAAGATGAAAATTCCTCTAGTTGCAGCACTACCTTCGACGAAAGCAGTGGGGTATGGGGTCCAGGTGTAGCTTCCAGTAGTGAAGTGTTAACTCATGAATGCTCTTATGGGTCTTCTTTCAGCTTTGGCCCCAGAGCTAATGTTATGACCAGCCTTCACACGACTCGGATTTGTGACCAGCAATTGAGTTGTACCGGGTTGAGTTTGGGAGACAATGATGTTTTGGTGATAGGGAATGATTCTCCAGTTCATTCAAGGGTCACTTCTCCTATTTATCCATTGAATTCATGGGTTAACTATCGCTTCCTATGCTTGCTTGAGTTGTTTATGCAGATTCTTCTTGGTGAGTTGGTTGATTTCGAGTTTGGGCAACAAGTTGTCAATACATATTCGGGATTCACATTGGATTTTAGGGTAGATGTTGATTGGGATGTGAGAGCCAGTGTGGATTTTCTCGAGTTTTTTCTGGCGGTTCTTCCGTTTGGTGCTTTAGAGAGACTCATTGTTGAGGAGTGGATCGAGATTTGGTGGTGTTTTGTCTTTCTGCTTGCAGGGGACTTTCAGAGGGCTTCGTGTGTTGAGGTCCTTCAGGATAGGGAGTTGAGCAATTGGAGCTACAAACCACCACGACTTATTTGGGACCCGAGGATCAATTCAGGATTCAACATGTTTTTGATGGTGGATGGCAAGGCTCACTGGCATTGCTTGAGGACAATCAATCTTTGGGAAGGACAAACTATAATGTCCCCTTTTTCACGACACCTTTCGTCAGTTGGGTTTGTTTTGGAGACACTTACTATTTTTAGTAAGTGCTATTTTTAGCAGGGCTCTAGTACGATCTCCAGTCAATGGAGAGCCATCTTGAGTGTCATAGCATCTCTCCGACTTAGGTTTCTTGGAACATTTTTCTATTTTTAGGACTTTCTAAAAATAGTAAGTCGGATTAGGGTTAGCCAGGTTTTTCCATTCTTAGCAGGGGGCAGTGGGATGCCTGCTATCTGCAGTGAGCCATGGTGCTACATCAGTTTCTCTCCAGTTGAGCTTTGGATGACAACTTACTATTTTTAGTCAGGTGTGGAACATTGGGCTTGGTCAGATTGGTCTGTGTAGCTTATTTAGTTGATAAGGTCACTTGAGGGAATTATTTTAATATTTGCATTATGCCTCGACATATGTGCTTCATAAAGTGACTTTATATTTTAATGTTTAATTAAAAGGGGGACATAAGGGGACTCAATTAAAAATTAGACCATGGGCGCCTAGTTTAATAACTTGAAGTTGTTTTTAAAGCCAAATATTATAATATTTCATTTGGGCGCCCAAACTATGGAGGTAAAAATTTAAAATTAATTTAAATCAATTTTATGAAGTTTTGGAGTGCAAACTAGGGTTGCTGGAGAAAACAAATTAAAAGTTCTTTTGGAGGCTCATTTTCAGCATGGATGTTTGATATTTTGAATGTTGGGGTTTTGGAGCTTGGCTTAGAGCTGGATTTCGACTTGTGGAGACGAAAACCTCTTCAAGATCGCCTCTCTTTGTGTGTGAAAGACCACATCAAGTGAGGATTTGGGGGGAGCTTCATTCAGAAGCTTCAAATGTGCCTTCAGGTTGCAGGTTAGTGAGTTTAGAGATGAAGACTTCCGATATATTTTGAAGAGGAATTGTTGGTTAATCGATATCTTTCTTGGGGTATGAATGGAGTAAATTTATGAAGATTTTTGGTTGATTTATGATTTATTTAGCATGCTACACTACTGCTGCTACAGTGACGTTGATACAGTGACGTCGCTACAGTTGCGCTACAGTACCATGCTACAGTGTCGTGTTACAGTGCTTGGGCTTGTTGCTGGTTCGGGGCTTGTCTTAAGGGTTGACGTGGAGGTTGGGAAGTGTTTACCTTTAATTTAGAGGGATGACTGATATATTGCAACCTAGATGTGGTGACTGTTATTGCTCAGAAAATCATAGTATATCTTGCTGCTATTGTTTCCAGACCTGTATGTGCGGATCTGAAAGTGTATGCTGATTAGGTGGAGGCCTTTGAAGACCAAGGGGCTGGGTGTGTATGTCATTAAGGTGCATGTGCTATTTACAAGCTGCTGTAAGTCACTTACAGGCGCGTCTAAGTCCAGGTCTGAACTCCATTCTATGTTCATTATCTGCTGTTACAGTTAGTAATACAAACTGAAATCTCTCTTTGTAGCAATATATATAAATTCTGAGTGCAAACATTGCTTTTTGGTTCACTATCAACACTCAGCAAGCTACTGTTATAATCTGATATACATATATTTTTGCTCCTTTAAAATGCACAGTCTGAAATGGGAATAAGACTGAAACTTATTTCTGATTAGCTGCAATCTTACTTAGTCATTGTAAAGGAATTGTTATGTTGCAAAAGACCATCTGAGATGTTAGTTACCTCACCCTTGAATGCTATTGTTATACATGTATTGGTGTGAAGTGTTAACTGAGTTTGATCAAATGGAACATATAACAAACCGAAAAAAAAAATCATTGAGCAAAAATCTAAAGTCAAAACTCAGATTGGGGGTTGGCCATTACAATTATCCACATATTTATCCATTTAATTAATCATTTATCCACACATTATCTATTATTATTAATTTCCACATCATGTGCACTGATAATTCAATTAATTAATTCCACATCTACTTCACTTAGACTTACTCTCAATCCCACTCATCAATCAAATCCACTTCACTCATCCATGCAATAGTCAATGCCTCTTAATTCTCTCATGCACTCAGTTAGCTCCTCCATGCAGACAATTGACTAATCAATCAGATCTGTTAACTCCCCAATCACATTGAGTTGAGAAATTACATTTATTTTAATAAAAATTAAAATAATGTGCAACTCTCCCATGTATGCCACATCTCCTCATCAGTGCCCCAAATTAAGGATCAGATCTCAAGTCTTAGATTGAATGTTAGTCATTCACCAAATCTCATGCAAATTTATAAATCAAACCCATTTTACATCATATCTTAATCAAATCAAATCAAATTAATCAATCATCAAGCATTCATTTTATATCCAAGTTCTATCAATTTCATATCTAGAGAATGCTAATGTTATGCTGGTGAATTGAGCAGCCACATCACAAATGAGCAAAACTTTACTCACACTCAACCAAAGGTTTGCATGCGAAATTCAGAGTGTTGAATTGGTTTGATTTTAATGCTGTTTCTTTTATTTCATTTGCATTCATACAAGATCAATTAAGACTTCAACTAGAGTTAAGAAAGCAAATGATTTCCTTTATATCAGTCAGTAGGATATATATCTTATTAGTAGTAATTTTATCAAAGGCAGAACCATTATCCCACTTCAAATTCTCAAGAATCTCAGTATTTACATTGACAGAAACTGGAAAATTAATCCTGTATAAAGCTTTCTTTAGGATATTATATGTTTTGTTCTATATATCAGAAATGTTAAACTCTGACTGTAAACTGTTCCAATCTTTGACCAGACCATTGCAACATACATCTTTGAACTCTATGATGCCTTTGGAGGCCCATTGTTTAGCGAAACAACCCTGATATTGTCAACTCTTCTCGTTGACATCTCGGAGTACAGATTGGCCCATCCACGGTGAGCTACAGGATGATAGAGGGGTCCTTGAGCTTGGGCTCCATTAGCCCAAGAGCAGACCCAGAGCTTTCTTGGGGCTCGACGAGACTTTACAAGAGTTGCTATTTTTAGCTCCAAAAGGCTGTAACTTCGCTATTTTTTAGCGATGGCTTGACAGTTGTTCTAACCTTGTTGTTAAAACCTTTCATCGGAAATGATCGGAGGAGGAACAGAGAAAATAATATTTAATTGTATTAATTAAATAATTATTTAATGATTATAATATAAAGTTATAATATTAAATTATAACTTAAGTGATTCTTCTTGAGGGGTGCGCCATCATCAGAAGGGGTCATTTTGGCAATTAAATTATGATTAAATATTTTGGCTGAGACTATGGAAGAATTAAAAGAATTAAAAGTCAAATATTTATTAAAACCCTATTATTGAGGAAATCGCACTTTTGAGCATATTAGTGCATTTGCCTTGGGTTTTGTGCCATTATGTGATTATTGATTTTGAGTAACTAATCAACTTGATCTGAGCAAGAGACTTTAGGGTTTCAAGTTCGAATTCCTTGGGGAACGAGCCATCTCCACTGGAAGCAATTCAGAGAGTGTGAAATAACACTTGATCTATTGCAGCAGAGAGATTTCTTCATTCAGAAGAAATTACAGAGCTTCATATTGAGTCAAACTTCAGAATTATCAGAGGTATTCATTATTCAGGAGAGTTATTGCACAGAGGCGCCTATATTCATCTTTTTCCAGAGAATCCAGAAGGGCCGTACAAATTGCATTTATTACAGCAGCAGGCCGTACATTTCTGTCAGGCCGTACTTGCATAAAAAGGCGTGTTCTTTTGTCTTGAGCCAAACGCCTATCTTCAGACCTTCTTTCTTCATCATCTTAGAGCGTTGGGGTTGCTGGAGGCTTTTGAGAACATCAGACTGGAGGAGAAAACAAATATTCATTGCAGCCGTACCTTTTCAGCTGTTCATTTATTGTTGTATCAGAAAAATCAGGTTCCATAAAATCATTGCCTTTTCTTTGCATGTTGTCAGAATTACATTGTAACTGTCTCAGAAGATTTATATTAAGATTGGCGTCCATTCTGGCTATTGATTTCATTGTTATCAGAGTAGAATTATTTTATTTGAATTTATTATTATTTTCAAGCAAAATCGTACCATTTCATTTATTGCTCAAAAACCCAAAAACTGCAAAAAAAACCAAAACGCCGAAAGATAATAAAACTGGCCAGACTGAGAATAGGGGGAAACTAGGTTTCTACGTATAGGGAAAGAGGCTTGTTGTTCCAACTCAGATTATACCAAATAGATCTGAGTAGTGAAAACATTTTTGGCTCTAACAAATGCTTCATTATTTTTAATTAACTTTCTAACACTTTCCTAGGCTTTCTGTATGCTACTAAACGCATTAGAACAAGCTTTAACAGAAAATTTACCAAACAAAATATCATGAGCTTGTAATGCAGTCCAGCTTTTGCCTTTTATAGGCGTAGAGAAAGAAATATTATTTGTGATGAGAATGTTCCATAGTTCTCTGCCATTAAATGCTTTTAAAATCCATTTCACTACCAATGCAATGCCTTAAATTTTAAGATTTTTTAACCTCATCCGCCCTGCCCCGGCCTCCCACAACATGTCTTTTTAAACTACCTTTTTCATTAGACCAAAGAAAGTCTCAAACCATTTTTTGAATCATATGAAATTGAGAACTTCCAAACAACCAAGTAGAAGAATAATAAATGTCGTAGGAAGAAATAACTTTCTAACATACATGAAACCTACCAGCCAAAGAAAACAGATGAGTTTGCCATTTTACATTTTTCTTTTCAATCTTATTAAATATCCATTTCCATACGTCTTTAAGGGAAGATTCAATGGAAAAAGGAATAACCAAATATCTAACAATTTTATTAGGACTTCCTTCTTGTCAATTCAAATTTTCAAACCAGTTTGGTGGATAGTCTTTCCAACTTAACACCATGGATTAACTTTCAGAAATCTTTGCCCCAGAAGCCTTGCAGAAAATATCAAGCCTGTTCAATACACTATCAAAATTATCTTTAGTCATCTCAACAAACAAAGCAGTATCATCTGCAAACCATAGTAACGAGACTCGATGCCTTTGACTGGGCCGAGGGCGAGATCGTGCACTCATCAATTTCTGGACTCAAACGAATAGCAGACGCCGCAAAATGAAAAGTTGAAAAACCCTAGGAAATTTAGAGAGATTTTAAAGATTTAAACTTGTTTCTGCTAACCTTTATTGAATACAACACAACAAAATCAAATTTGATCACACAAGTATACAACGGATTACATAAGCATAAAGTACACAACTAGAAGGTATCAAGGAAATAGCATAATTTAGATATATAAAATTAATAAACAGCAAAACTCATGAATATGAACCATGACATCAAATGTCCTATACAAATATAAAATATCAAAAGTAAAACAATAGCTATAGTCTATGACTCTATGTTCATGCATAGTGGAGCCAAGACTTTATGAAGGCATCTATGGGTCCTCCGGATGATGTAACCTGCAGCCATAGTCTCCGGCCTCGTAACCGACTCTCCATACCTCACCGACAATGCCTATGTCTCCTCGCGGCCTACCCTCCTCCTCGCCCATGTACAACCACCGCCTCTTCGCTCGTCCACCACCAAGGTCCTCGCTACTAAAGACCTGATTCAGAGTCTTGTGATCCACTCGCATTTGTGGATCAACTCCTCTAGACCGATCGGGGTTTGTCGTGGGTCAAAAGCTTCCGCATCTAAGTTGAAGGTTACGAACATATGCCAAGTCATTCATCCTCTCGTAATGTCCCCTTCTCATCAGTGATCAGCATTGGCATTCTTCAGTCTATTCTGGAACCCGTAGACTGGAATGAGGTGGAAATTAGGGTTTCATGGGCTTGGCTTTTGTAGCATTTCATTTTATTTACTATTTTTAGTAAATGATAGTTGTGGCAGTATGCAGTTGGTTGTCTTCAGTCATCACTTCAGTTGAGCATGTTATTGGTTGTTTCAATATCTTCCTCTCAAGCCTTAATTGTTGAAATTTACCAAGTATTGGCATAAGTGTTATATTTTTCAATTGACCACCCCTTGGCCTAAGGATACAACTTGCAAGTTGTTCTAAAAAGGGGACTTGAAGGGTACGCCTTGTCATAAGGTGATATTAATATTTTATATTTTTGAATTTATGCTTGGAGGAAAGTGGACGCCACTTTATGAGGAATATATTTTTATGAAATTTGAAAATAAGGAGAATTCAAATAGTTGTCTTTTGGCGTACCATTGAGGAAGTTGAAGAGTTTCTCAATTCTTATAAAATGAAGACATGACTCCAGCATTTGATATCCATCAACTACCTTACTGTTATGCTGTCAAAATGACTATGGACATTTTGCTATTGCTTCGAGGATGCTACCTCCTAGCCCATTCCCAATTTCGTGTTTGAAATACAACACCTAGTTGGAACATTGCTGCTTCTCACATCAGACTAGCAGATTGAGCAATAAAGGTTGAGAATTTTGGTGAATTCTACAGTTTTGAAGTTCCTGGTTTTGCTACAGCTGACGCTGTTTTCTGTTCATATCTTGCTGAGTGATTTTTATTTAGTTCTGGGTGTTTGAGCAATCTAATTGTTGACTGGAGGCGCCAACTTCCACCAAAAATCAGATTTTATTTTGAAGTTGTTGATTTTATATTGCAAAGTCGATTTTCTCAAGGGGCCGTACCATTTAGAGCTGCATTGGAATTCGTGCCAAATAAATTAAGGACTTTGGTTGCTGTTTCCGGATTCTAACTTGGGCGCCAGACTTGTACGGTGCATTTGCAACTCGTTTCACGTCATTCGGAGAAGAATTGAGTGAGTTATGAAGATTTCATTGATTCTCATAGTTGCAGATTGATATTTCCAGTTTCACAGCTTTGTATCAGATTGTAGTAGTTCTGATTTCTGATTTATTATCTGCTGTTAGAAAGTTCTACAAACATTGAAAAACATCTATCCATCTTGTGTTTGAAGATTATTGTAATTTCTAAGTAATTTGGCAGCTTATTATTCATTTGTACAAACTGCAAACAGTAGTACTGTTCCAGTTTTTAATTGCTGCAATTTCTTTCTGTATCTTCTCACATAAGTCCCCTGGATGGTTTACCGCCAGTGTGGTTAATTTTATTGTAATAACTTATACCCACTCATAGTGGTGAATCCCCACAGTTCTGTGGATGCCCGCCGCAGCGGATGAATTGCTTTCATTTGTAATCTTTTCCCCCCACTGTTTGGTGGTAGCGTGGAATTGTTTCTCATGGCTGGTTATCCGCCTGATAGTTCTTACTTTCAATTTCTAGACTCCGTCATATGTTAGCACCTCGCCCTCAGTGGGATCTTGAGTGCACATTCTTGACGTTGAGTAGTTCTTCTATTCAAGTTCAATTTCTTCAGTTTAAGTTCAGTATCTTCCATTCAAGTTCAGATTTGTATTTGAGGCTAACGCTAATCCAATCATCCATTGCTGGTTATTTTGTGTTATTCCTTCAAAAAAATTGGTTAGCATATTTCACCTCCATCATTAATCTATTGGCGCCTTCTTGAGTGTATGCTCAAACATACTCCAATTGGCGCCAACTAGATGAACCGCATGGTCGGGCTCATTATGCGCGAATGGCAATATTTTTGCGTGATCGGGTGTGGCCAGGAACCAACATATTCCACCACCATCTAAGATGAGAAAAGAAACAAAATCAATCTCATTTCAAGCTCTCCCAAGTTCAAGTTCTCAACATTTAATAATAAATTATAATATAAAAGACGAAAATTATGCCTTAAATATATTATTACCCTCGGCAAGATGTTGTTCCATTATCTTGCACATTTGGCGCAAAGAAGTCTCAGCTCAGTGAAAGGCATCTATCCCCACTACCGTAGTAACAACAAACATCCTGGCCACGTCGGTAGAGCCCACTAAGAATTTCTCTATCCATCGGAGATCACTTCACGTGGAATTGGGCCGATTTATGGTAAAAACATATGGCTACATGGATGCAATGGGTGAAGTTGGTCGGCTTAATCTCCCATCACCACATCCCAAATGGGACCATACTTAACCCACCATAGACCTGATCTAATGGCCTCTTTGGCCCTATCCATGCCCCCTCATAGTAGCCCATTGCGCTCTCCATCTCGGCAACTCCGAGGGAGAACCAGTAAGGGTCTAATAAACCCGCAGTGCAAACATACCTCAAATAAGTGTGAACTAAAATAAACAAATAAAAGTAAGATATGATTAAAATTAAAACATACAAATACCAATTTCCACTCTTCATAATCTCGCCCACGGTGTCCAAAACCTGCTCATCAAAAAATGCAATCAGCCACAGCAATCCCTGCAGTGCTTGTAGAAAAGGATGAGGAAGACCACTCCTCACTAGTAAACATGCGCCTCAAAGCTGCCCTTGACCGAATCAAGGATTGCATCGTGATAAAATTTGTTGCAAACCTGGTGATGCCAGGACGAGACAACTCCCTCAACCCTGTGTATTGCCTCATACGGTTAAGCACCCATGTGTGGTTGTATACAAATTTGCAAACGTTTTTTGCTGCTTCCACACATGTTTTGATCCATGGGAGCTTCCCAAGATCCTCCAACATGAGGTCAATGCAATGGGCGACACATGGAGTCCAAATATAGTAGGGTGCCTCTCCATCATCTACCGCCAGCACATAATTTGTCGCATTATCTGCCACCACTTGCACTACATCTTCTTCCCCACATCACCATCACTCCTCTATAGCCTCACATGTATGTGGCATTTTTGAATTAGGTAGAAGCAATATTGACTTCATAAAGACGGTGTCACCTCAAAAATAAGCAAATCAATTATTCAACAAATTAAAAACATAACCAGCCATATTAAATTATTAATCTCACTAAATCAAATTCAAATTTCAATGCACTTGAGGGAGTACACCTCCAAGAGGAAACTAGGAAATTAAGCAGTGTCCTATTTCTCCTATTGGTCCAACCATCACTCATGATGGTTCAACCAATCATCCTCCACTGCTTGTGTTGCTCCTCTAATTGTGTTTTCACATCTGCCACCTTTTGAGTCAAAAGTGGGCCCTTTAATTCATCTTCACTAGGTGCTTTGAACCCCGCCCCACATCTGGTTATGGCATCAACCATGTTTTTCCAGAAAGGTGACCTAAAATATGTCATAAATAAATTAATAAGTTGCCATATATTTAAATGAATTTTTTAAGTTTTTAACTAACTTGAATTTATAATGAGATACATCTAGATTCTAAAATTTAAATATAAATTTTGAAAACAATTAAACGAAAAAAGCACTACTCAAGCAGCGAAGGGAATGGTGCAGAGTACCAAAAGTCTCAGAATATCTTTTTGTCAGATCATGTGCGTCCCTGTTCCAACCCATGCTCTCAAGCGACGGTTGGGAACCAGGAGTAGTGCGTGGTACAAAATATGAGTCCACCTTAGATTTACGAACTCTAGGGCCAATGCTAATACTGCCACTACCACTAGCAGTAGCAGCGCCACCAGCACTAGGAGTACGCATAGGCATAGCTGATGCAGAAACAGAAGCACTAGCACAAGCACTAGCATTAGGACGATATGGAGGCATGGAAGAAGCATCTCCAATGACACCAAGTCCTGCCCAACTCCAACACTCACCAACTCGCTTTGTTTCTTTTTCATTTCTTTTGCATTTCAAAAGTTTCTAATTGCACTTGCACTTCACGAACAACCTCAGGAGGTGCTTTAGTGCAACCCACTGCATCATGGGCGGGTATGCGCAAGATGGTATTTTAATCTATTTATGCCTCCATGATATATTGTTTTGCAGTAGTTACATTTTGCATCTCCTCTTTTCATTCCGGGAAAGATTTCAGCATGTTTCCAAGCAGGGTCTTTTCTCGACTGGGGTTTGAGACATTGTGAAAATAATAATATGGTTTGATTTGCAAATGAATGTGGCTGCAAAAGTAGGGTTTCTAAAATTATTTAAGTTGCAAGTAGGGTTTGTAAAAAAAAATGCAAACTCAAAAAAACAATGATTTTACAAATTACAATGAATTATTTGTTAAAAAAACACAAAAAAATCAATTAAAATCAAACTTACCTTTTAGATTTGGCTTGGAATGCAATGCAAACTCCTCCCAATCATTGGTAATGAGCTCTCAATGCACCTCCTTGCTGGTATGAAGCTCCCAAATGATATATGACCCTGGATTTGTCTTCAACAGCTTGCTGGTTGCCCTCTCTTCTCCTCCTATTTTTCTTCACAACTCTCTCTTCTCCTATTTTTCCAAATGAATGAAATGAGGTTGTTTTTAGGGCTAAGGAGATAATATAAGTAAAAAAATATATATAAAAAAACTTAAGTTTATGTTTTTTTTGGCCTTTTTGGCCTTGGCTGCGCCGGCCGCGTCCAGGGGTTGGGACTCACCTGGACGCTGCGCGTCTGGCGCGTCTGGCTTGGACGCGGCTGCGTCCGCGCCAGCGCTCCCAGGATGCAGCCAGGGCTGCGCAGAGCGCGACTCGCCTCTTCCGGGCGAGTCTCGGGACTATACAGTGCAAACTAAGCATTAATAAGCTCATTATTATCAAGAAGACCTTACACCAAAGGAGTAAGAGACCTAGTTTTCAGAATGTAATGCATTGCATTAGTAGCTATGACTGACAAATAGAGTTGGGGCCAAAGGACAACCTTGCCTTACAAATCTTTGCAGGAAGAAAGGGTTAGTCAAAGAGTCATTAACATCAATCTGAGTAGAAGCATCATTGAATAATACTCTGTCCCACTTACAAAAGACACCCTGCCACCCAAAAGCATGCAAAACATCAATGACAAAATCCCATTCCACCCTATCATAAGGTTTCTTGAAATCAAGAAGAATCATGCTAGCATTTTGATGAGAGAATTTTTCCCAATCCAGTCCCTCCCAACTGGTTATCAAGTTTTCCAAAACATATATTCATTTGATGAACCCTATTTGATTGATATAAACAATATTTGGCAAGATATTGGTCAATCTATGTGCTAGGAGCTTAGCCAAAATTTAATAAGACATTAAGTAGTGTAATGGGTTTCCAATTTTTCACCAAGGTTTTATCCCCATCTTAGGCAAGAGTTTAATAACTCCCCTATTAATACTAGCCCCTAAGGAGGCTTTGGAATAAACATTGAGAAGGTCATTAGCAACCCACTCCTTATCAACTTTATAGAACTTGGCTAGGATACCATTAATTCTAGATGATTTTCCATTATTAAAGGAATTAATAGTTTTGATGATCTCTTCTTTAGACAAACCCCTATATAACTCCTTAGCATTTTCATTTTGACTTTTCTCGGGATAATTTTCTAATAAAAGTCTCTAGCTTCTAGACTTTGAACACTAAGATTATGTAATGTCCCCAATTTGGAGGTAGCTTAATTTAATTAAATTAATTAATTAAGTTGTCCAAATTAATGATATTTCATAAGGATGACTAATTGATTATTTTAATTAAATCAAGGGGAATATTAAATTAGTTATTTATAAGGTTATCAAACAATTAAATATTAAAAGGTGACCTTATATTTAATTAATTTAATAAAGTGACTAAGATAAATATTATATTGTAAAGTCACTTGAATAAAATAATACTTTATTTCTAGAAGCGTCTTGGAGATGTAGCTAAAAAGGTATAAAAGGAGCTTTGGGCTAAGCATTTGGCATGTTGAGTTGATTGCTTCATTTCTACTTTGGTGAGCTGAAAGCTTGGCAAATCTGGTTCGCTTGTAAAATGTCAAGCCTAGTGGATTCTAGTTTCGCTTGTGAAATATCAAGCCTAGCTAGCTTGGAGAGGATAAATCAGTCTTCTCAGTTGCATCATAATTTTGTGGCTGTTGGCCAAATTATTATCCATTGGAGGGAATCGATTCAAGAAGATTATTGGTAAAATTTTGTGGAAGGTTTTCAGTCTTCAATAAGGGACGAACTTGCAGCAAGAAGGGACGAGTTTGTGGTCATTGATTAAGGTTAATTGCTGACAGAGAAAGTCGTTATTTTCCCCTCAAGCTGGGCGCCCTATGAGAGGTGCGATTTTGTGAGGGAGGCTGTTAAAAATTCTCAGAATATTCATGGAGGGTTGTCTTGACTAGAGGAAGGTGGGCGCTGCAGTTTGGAGGTCAAAATCATCTCTTCCAATAAGAATCGAACTACTTCATGGTGGCAGCAACTTCGTTCCAGGTTCTTCATTTCATTGAGTGCATTGCATCTATAGGAATAAATTCATATAGAGATCATTCACTAGCACCATGGCAATGTAATTACAGTCATGTTTAGCATCATTTAGTGAATTCCTATGCATTGTATAGGTTGCTGCTGTAGGCGCATATCCATAACAGCATTGTCATATATTTGATATACTATGTAATGCCAAGAGTCTTGGCAATCATTGCATTCTAGTGAATATCAACTGAGCACTTAGAGATTTGCATGATAATCTTTGTAATCAGATTTGGGAATCATATTTTGCAAATAAAGAATTTAGAGTTTGCATGCCAATTGTTTATGAAAATGTCAATTGGCTGTAGGTGGTTATTTTCATAAAGTTAAGTCAATTATTTGCATTTGAAAATACAAAAGCATATTTGCAAATCATCTATATTGCTGTTAGACTTATTAGTTATCAATTCCAGGCATTCAAACATCATTGTCACGTGCCAAAAACCAAAACACAGCAATCAGAAGTTTATATCAGCTTACATGACAACTGTTTGATGAAATGTACAAGGCATAAAAAGGTGGAAATTAAGTCAGATTTTGCCAAGGACATTACAGATTAGAGGAGAAGAGATCTTTGTAGAAGTGTTGGAATGTAGCTTTCATTTCCTTTAAGTTACTAGATTTAGTCTCGCCCACATCAAGGTGACCATTTTTTTCCTTAGACTGCTTATATCTCAAAATATTGAAAAAATATTTGGAACTTCTATTGCCTTCCTTAAGCCAATTAAGCTTAGCCCTAATTTTAGCCCCCTAGCTTTTATAGTTTTGTAAACATCTGAATTGATGCTTGGTTCTCAACAGATCCTCATGAATATTGTTATCATCAATATTATTTTGCATCAAGATTTCAAAGTTTAACATCTTTTCTTCCAGTTCACATTCAAATCTCTTTCTGTCAAGAGCCTTTTTCTTTCCCACAGTCTTTAAAATGTTTTTCCAAGCACTGATCAACTCCTCCCATTATTCAATTGAAAAGAAATTACTATACATAGAGTTAATGATATTTCTACCAAAAAGGATTCCATCCGTACAATTTCTATTTTTTAACAGAAAAACATTCAATTTGAACAAATTATTTTGCAAATAGGGTTCCTCATGAGGATTGTTGAAACTTGGAGAGAAGCTTCAAAAGGGTAATGATCAGACATAGTGGATGGATAAACTTGCACCAAATTATTCTCATTGTTAGAAATAAAACTGAAGACATCTTTATGAGTATAAAATCTGTCTAATCTATAATACAGGCTTTTTCTAGGGATTTGGTTGTTACACCAAGTATACCAGATGTTTCTGTTACTATTTTTCTTTTTCTCAAGGGGGTCAAGGATATTATGAAATCTCTTCATTCTAGACCAAAAAAACAATTCAGTTCCTTTCCAAAGAGCATCTCTACCACCCTTTTTTTATTCCTTATATTCCACCATGTTAAAATCTCCACCAAATATCCAAGGAATCTTGTGCAGCAAAAGAGCCATCCAGTTCTAGAACCCACATCTATCTCTTGAATCATTTGGAGCATAAATAGAGAAAATTCTAAATTTGAATTCATTATTTTCAATGATGACCCAAACCAACCTATTGCACAAAGAGGATCCATTGTTGAGCACATAGAAACCCATTTGAAACTTATTAAAATAGCAGTCCCACCTTTCCCTTTATCATGCTAAGTAGAAATGGACATAGAATGCCTGTAGACAAATTTTAGCACAATTTCTAATTGGAAACCCACTGCCTTAGTTTCTTGTAACTACAGAAGTCCAAATTACTTTTCTTATTACAAAATTATCTAAGAATGCATTTTCTGTCAGGAGACTCTACACCCCTAACGTTCCAACTGGTGCAATTTATAATCATTTAGAAGGGGTTGGAGAATCCAAAGGTTTCTGGTTTTCATATTACCTATCAAAACATTTTGGCAATTTTTCTTATTTCCTTTTTAACTAATTATTGTCTTTTCTTCTTCCTTGCCAGATTTGCCTTTTAAAAGATAAGCCCCCATACTTTCATCAAAAAACAAGGGATTTATACAATCTAAAACAGCTTTTTGTTTTCTTGGATCATTTGTTTAATATTGAACAATCTTGTTTGTCTTTATCAGAATCTGTCTCTAGTAGCATATGGAGTGCCATGTCTCTTTTAGACTTTTCCAGTTCAGCTTTGTCCATCAAACTTTCCAAGGCCAATTGCTGGACATATTTCCTACCTTTTTCCTTGAGGTTTAAAAATAGGAGGCTTAATATTTGCTTTTTTGCTAGTCTGCTTGGTTGGAATGACAATATATTCTTCCTCAAACACAGGATTATTACTACTAGGCACCTTGTCATCCAGTTCAATATTATTAATTATTTGCAAGTAAAATATTTTCTTAATTTTGATTATTTTCATTAGATAGGGTTGTGCCCCCAGATTCTTCTTCCATCATAACAGTATCCTCTTTAGTCAACGGGATGGTTTCATTCTCCCTAACCTCACTTTCTGAGGTATTGTTCATACCCGTGTCTTTCATGTTTTCACTACTTAGGTCTAGTAGTGGTTTTAGGCTTTTAGCTAGTTTAGGACAATCTTTCCTCTGGTATCCATTTTTTCTGCACAAAGCAAGAGTTCAAGCTTCCCAGCAATTTAATTTCGCAGGAAATTGGGGTTTTCTTCAATTTTGAATATTACTTATGTTGGAAATTTCAATCCCAAGAGTTAAAGAGATTAAAACTCTCACATTGAGATGTGGGACAGTTACTCTGGTTTCCTCAACTTGCATGACATCGCCAAGAGGTTTCAAGATTTGTGGAATAAATTTCCATAGCCAAGGAGCCAAATTTTTTATTTCCAACAATCTAGGACCAGTTTTAGCCAAGACCATTTCTAGTTTGGACTTCATAGACTAAGGAATGGCTCTAAATATTGATTGTCCCAAATTCTAGTATTCCATTTTAATAACCCTTTCTTGCATACAATGTGATAAAAAAATTTTACAAGCAGCCCTTTGTGAATTGTTCTATAGAAAATAGCATATATTCCCAGTTTTTAATCCCAAACATTGCCCCACTAATCATCAAACAATTTACTAGAAGGCAAAAGATTGCTGTGCAAGCAAACTAAGAAAACTGCAAGAGGATTTCCTTTTTAACTTTGTTAACCTTTATTCTTCCTTTTTAACTTCGTTAACCATATTTTGACTGGGAGAAAGGGAGAGGATTTGAGGTAAAGAAGGTGCCTTACCGTTGTCTCCTCTTCTTGATTCCTTTCCTTGGATGTTGATGTTCCCTTCAAGTCCATCTCCTTTCCTAGCTTCAAACACCACCAAGTCTGGTATACCCACATCCTTCCATCCAAGGACTTCTCTGTATGTAAACTCCTCTGTAAATTGCAATTTTCTAGATTTATCTTCATCTTCATCATTGCCTACCACCTCATTCTCTGAGCTTCCTTCAATAAAGTCTTTGTTGCCATCCATTACTTCATCTATACTCATAGTGCGAGGCCCAACTAGCCAAACTAAAGGAGATTTATTCCACCAACAACAGATCAACATAAAAATATTCTAAATAAATGTGACACAACAGACCAACGCCACCCCATGCCACCTTTACCACCAAAGGCAAGCAGACTGGAAGGTAATAACCCCAGAGAAACCAAAGATTAAAACTTCAACAAAATTGTAGCAGGAGAAAATTTTAAAATTTAAAACCAAAACCACAAACAACAACATGATATCGCAGAAAAAAGGGATTAACACCACCAAATCTGAAAAACTAAGACCAAGGTGACCAAGAGTGACCAAGAGCACCAAGCGTGAGCACCGGAGCATTTGAGAGCAACAATGGAGGATGACTGCTTGTCTCTCTCACCACCTTCAGAGCTCCCCTCCAAATGAAGATCACTTCAGCCTTTTGACTTTTTCTCAATTAAATCCCAAGTAATTGATTTACAGTTATAGTTTCAGCTTGTTGAATCAACCCCTATCCTTAGTACTGCTCCTATGGTTGTAATGGCATTTGTAGACTTGTTTAAGATACAAGTGCATGACTCCACATAGAGCTAGCAATGTTGGGCCAAGCGATACAAGCTCGTTTCCACCATAGTTCATGACTCCATATTGTGATTTTTGTTTTTTATGCCATAGATATCATAATTCACAAGTTTTGTACACTTAAAACACTTGACAATATTTATATATTTAGAGTGTTGTTTCCTTCAATGAAAATCCACTTTTGTAGTTATGTAATCAATATATACTCATGTATGTGATCAAAGTAGCTTCTATTTGATTAGTTAATTGTGTCTTTAAAGTTTATTTGTTGAAGGGTGCATGATAAAGCATTAAATCCTTAAAAATATCTATATTTCATGGCTTTTTCAATTCACCAAGTCTGAGCCGAGTCCAAGTCTTGTAACACAGATCCCAATAAACACATTGTTGCAAGATTTCAGGAGCAAACTCTTAATGGCTTGAAAGATATTAAATTGATACTATCTTTTTAGGCAAATTACAGAAACAATCACTGCAGGAGATTCAACAATGCTAGCGCAAAACAAATTTACAGATTTTTATCCAGTTATTACACACGATCTGACCAATTTTCAGACAAGAACACCCTCCCAATCAAAAGTTACACAATTAACCTCTCCCTGGGTACGTTTAAGGCAAATATTTTTTTATAAAATTTATTTGAATATTATAAACTTTATAAAATTAAAACTAAACCTAAAATATTGCCCTAAATATATTTCCAGATCTATATAATAAAATACACAGATTTATTACTCCATACACTGTTGCACATAGGTGATTCTTTCTGCATACAAAAATATTTGCTTCAGGTAAGGGATCATTCTTCCTCAAATGCTATTCTGAATCTCAAGTACTGTTCCAGATCTCAAGTACAACAGATTTTGTTCCAAAACTCCTCCTATTCGCTCCTTACAAACAATTCATTCCCCAAAGATCTGCCATCCCTGCTGCAAGAGCTTTTTTGAAAAAAAAAGAAGCCTCCTTTTAGCTAATCCACGTAAACAGCAAAAAGGAAAGTGCCTCTACTGCTGCACACAACCACCCTCAGATTAACAGATCAAATCCTTCCAGAAGACGGAATTTATAAACAAAGTCTGGAATGACAACAGCTGCTGAAAGGATAACACAAAGTATTTGGCTAGCTTCACAAATCACCCATATAATACAATTGAATCCTCTCTCTCTCTCAGCAATCGACTTGGCTCAGTAATCCACCAGGCTTTGATACCATATTAGATTGATCCCACAATGCAAAATGGTTTACTGTATAAACCAGAGAATTAACAATACTTTCTCCACTCTAGGAACAACTATGCCATCTTTAGTACAATCAGAATTATTTCCCTACAAACCATTGTAGGCATTATTACAAACAAAGCTAAATTATTCTAATAGGTTTCTTTATATTTTGGTTTTTATTTTTTGTCCCTGTTCTTATTTTAGTGCACCTCGTTATGGTTGTGCTTTATGTGTAGTTCATCATAATTGCATTTTTGAGACTGATGTTTATTTATATGTATTAACATTCTATCCTCACTCAAACAATTTTTTTGTCAGTAGTACTTATCATAGTTTCATTCTTAAACTAGAGTATAACCATATGTTTGTCATACAAGAGTATATTCTAGTCTATTTTTGCATCGACAACTTCTAATTATAGACTTTGATGTTTTCTTATGCTTGTACAGAGTACTGACTATCCATGGTTCGAAGGATGAACTTATTCCTATAACTGATGCCTTTGAATTTGATAAGCTTATTCCCAATCACTACCTTCATGTTTTAGATGGAGCTGATCATTACTATATTCGACATCTGGATGAACTGGTGTCTATTGTCGTAAACTTCATAAAGGATTCCGGGGAGAAGCCCAAAGACAAAATAGATTTGGCCGTACCTTGTTCAAGAAGGGCGAGCGCTTTTTCTTCTAGATTGTGATTAATGCCTGGTATTGTAAATAAAGAGGACAGAGATCATAGGTATTACTTATTAGAGTAGTGAATGTACAATCTGTTCCCTGACTTTTATGATACTTACAAATCTATTACTAGAAGATATTCAGATTCTATATATTTAGCATGACAATCCCATCGAATTCTTTGAACTTGTTTAGACTTTTACTTAGATTTGTGCATTTGGTAATAGTAATTGCGTCCATTTATATGTTGCTTTCTTATCACCCTTGAGTTGATTCCTGGATAGGGTTGCTATGGTGTTGAGGAAGTTATCGAGAAAAATGTGCTGAAGGAGAAATGCATGTCGAGTATCAAAGCAAGACCTTTGCCGGTGGCAACTAAAAGAAGCTCCAACTCTAAAATGTAAATTTATGAAAATAAGGCAATATTTCAATTTATTTGGATGTTGTACACCTGGAATGAAGTAAGTTGGACATCCATTCAGGTGTATGGAAGTTTGGAGATAAACAAACTTTAGTACATAGTGGATTGTATGATAATGGTGATAAGGTTGTAAATTATAGGATTGCAGAGAGTGTAAATTCTCTACCATAGCTGGTATTATTCAAATAACAATAATTTCATTGAAACTTAAGGTTGCCTATTTCTCTGTACACACCATCTTAGAGAGACTCTCTGCTTTTTTCTATCTATTTCATCATGAGGAGAGTTATTAAGTATCACAAGTTTACAATTCAAAATAATTCCATCATTGTCTTCTATTCTTTCGCGACCATTAACTCCGTAGCTTTTTCATATTGTAGGTAGAAAATTCACCATATTGTTTTCCAAATGAACACATTCGAATAATTCTAGTTTCAAAAATGGAAAAGAATCACGTATGATTAAAAAGGTATGTATGTTTCGGAGAAATGGCATGGATATTCATTACATATAAGGACTCCATTATAAGATAAAGGACCAAATCTCAAGGTAAGCATGGCCAGTTCTCATGATGACTTATACGTTATTAGTTCTCCTATAGCTAATGCCTAAAAAAATACTAGGAAATAACTCACAAGCATAAGGACAAAATAATAAAATTCACATGTAAAACATTCACATTCTTGTAAAGGTTAAGGGTAAAGATTTATAGCTAATTGTTTGAAGATTCAACTGAAGTTTTAGGATTTTTTCTCTATCACTTTAAAAATAAATAGAGAATCATCTTTGAATTTTTTTTTCTTTTAAAATTTAAAATCTTTCATAAATTTATTAAAGATAAATTGCAGGTTAGAATTTCTAACAAAACAAAAGTCTATGTATTGAGAAAGCATGGTCAATTCTAATGATGACTTATATCTTATTAGTTCTTCTCAAAATTAATACCCAAACAAAAAAAACACCACAAAATAACTTAAGAGCATAAGGACAAAAGAATAAAATCCATATATAAAACATGTGCATCTTTGTGAAGGTTAAGAATAAAAACAAGGTGAACACGGGAGCACTCTAGAAATTGAATGGTCATTCTCCATTGTAGCTTCATGGAGCTTCTGCAATCACACAAAGGAGCTCAGATTAGTAGTCTTCATCAATCTTGGTTAATTTTGTCCTCTTTGTTATCTGCTTTTTCCATATTTTTATGTTCTAGTGTTATTGTGTTATAGTTTATATTTGCTTTGTGGGATTGGAGTCAATTTACTCTTTAGTGTTTGTTTATTTTTTAATTTAAACCTTGTGGCCATCCTTTTCTCATGTTTTTGGGCATGGTTGGCCGTTTGAGTCATTCCTTCTCAGTCAGTGTATCTATTTGGGTTGGTTGTAAGTGGCATTGAGTTAATTTAATGCAACTTTTATTCCCTTTGTTTTTGTTTCTCCTTGTATATGTTGGCTTGATAGGGTCTTCAAGTGGTAACATCATTAGTGAGGCTCATGGTGAGGGTAAAGGGGTGTCAATTGGATTGAATTCTCCTAAATCTAGTGATAATTTTAACTATGTCGATCTACCTTGCAAACCATCTTACAAGGATGCTCTGAGGGCATACATCAAAGGTGAAATGCTTAGGTTTTTTGTTGCCTTTATTGTGCTTAACCATGGAAAATCTTAGGGGTATGGGGTAATTGGAGTGGGAGCAAGAGGCTTCATCAAAGGAATCGATGAAGCGGGAGAAGAAAATTTCTCATGAGGATGCAATGTTTTTGGATAAAGATATTTCCATAGATGAAATTTCCTTTACCATTTGCTCTTTTAATAATGGTAAGACTCCAAATATTGATGGCCTTTTTATTGAATTTTACAAAGCTAATATTGATTGGATTGGGGGGGACTAATTGAGGTCTACAAAGAAGCTTTACAAACTGAGTCTCTAGGTAAAGATATCAACAGAGGTATCATCAAGCTTACTCCTAAGGAAGGGGATAAATGCCTTATTAAAAACTAGAGACCTCTTACTTTATTAAATGTCTCTTATAAGTTTATGTTCAAGACCCTTGCTAGAAGACTAACTAATGTTTTAAGGAAGGTAGTTTCTATCACTCATATTGGGTTTATCAAAGAAAGGTACATTTTGGAAAATTTAATTACTAGTTGGGAAGGCATGCATTGGGCTAAACACAATGATCAAAATGTCTATGATTTTGTTGGATTTCAAAAAGGCGTATGATAGGATTGAATGGTTCTTTGTCCTTGATATGTTAAAGGCTCCTAGATTGCCTCCTAGGTTTTGTAGATGGATCAATATATCATGTTCACATACTCCTCCACTCAAGTTGATATCAATGGTGATCTTAGTGATCCTATCCTACTAGAAAGGTCCATCAAGTGGGATTGCCCTATTGCTTCTACTCTTTTTGTGTTAGTTGTTGATGCATTTTATTATGGTATAAGAACTAATCTCTTGAGGCCTCTAGTGCATGGTATCAAGCTCCCAAATAATAGTCAATTGTTGAATGCTCATTTCGTTGATGATACTACTCTATTTTTGGAAATGAATAAAGATAACTTTGATAATATGATGAAAATATTGGCCATTTTATGTGATGCCTCTAGGGCTAAGATTTCTAGCAGCAAATCTACCATTCTTAGTTGCAACTGAGGCCCCATATTAGATAAAGAGTAAAAATTGGCAATGGGTTGGGCCTAATAAGGTTGTAAGATATCTTGGTATTCCCTTTGTTCTCTCTCTCTCCTTGAAAGACATGTGAGGTTGGCTATATTTGAAGATTGAGAAGAAACACCACAAATGGCAAATCCACCTTTTGTCACTTGTTGGAAGGATTCATATTGTACAAAAAGTGATTGCATCTCACTCTGTTTATTTTTCTTTGATTTGGTTGTTTTCTAATTGTCATGTTCAAAAACTCCAAAAGATATTGAGGGATATTTTGTGGTCAAATGGTAAAGGCAATAAAAAAAGACATGTTAATTGGGTCTGGTGATGTTTACCAAAGAATTTGGGGGGCTTTGGTCTTAAGGATTTGAGGATCCAAGGTATTTATTTAGTTAAAAAGTGGATTATTAAACCCTATGATGATTTTGAGCCTTGGAAGGTTTTGGTCGAGAATAATTTGGCTCTCTCGAAACTTAAAAAAGGGTAAATCTCAGAAACCTCTTCATTTGCATGATTACTTGTTAGGGAATTTTGAGGTGAAGGTCTTTGGGTTTGCAGTGTTTATCAACTTTTAGAAGGCATGGAGGAATGTCAAACATTTAATTTGCAATGGTGTTGCGTTCTCTTAGACTCCTAGTTCTCGTGTTGATCGTAGATCAATTTGGTGGAACCTGGTGTGAAATGACAAGCCTTTGGCTCTTACTCAAGGATGTTCTACTAAGTTTTGTGCTGCCAAGGGTATTTTTGACTTTAGAGATATTTTTGAGAATGGGTTCAAAAAAATTGGGATCAATTGAAGCTTGAATTTAATATTCCTAATTCTCATAAAAAGACTTGCTCGGTGTTGAAATATGTTATGACAAATGTTGAATTCCCTATCAATATGTTTGAGGGTTTTGTTATGCTTTCTCAAGTTTCTTGGAAAGATGATTTTTTTGTTTAATTAGATTATGTTTAAGAAGTTCTATCTTATGTTGATAGATATGAGGGATGTTTTTCTTTGGTTAAATAAGTGTTGGAACCTTCACTGGTATGTGTCTAATTGGTCTAATTGCTTAACTCGCATTTGGTTTAAGTTTGATGAGCCTAGGAAAGCTTGTTTTAGGTGGTTGTCCTTAATGAAAAAATTGGCTATCAATGTTGAATTACAATCTATTCGCATTCTAGTTAGAAATCTATTTTTTGTGATCAAGTTGAGACTTTTAAGCATCTCTTTTTTGAAAGTCAATTTGCTTTCTCTTTGGTCTCTATTTCTTGGTAACAAGCTTGGCTGGGGTTGCAGAGTTGGTTTCACTTGGTTTGATATTCTTTCCAGCTATGTCTATGCTTTCTCTGTTGAGCTTTATATTTTTTGGCTTGTTTTTACTAATGAGATTTTATGGTTTATATGGAAAAAGAGAAATGAAGAGGTTTTCCAAGGAAAAAGAAGGTGACTTAACTAAGTTTTGTAGTGAACTCACCTATCTTAATATTGTTTTGTAGGTCTCTATTATCACAGATATTCCCAAAGACAGATTTATGATCCTGCTCAAAGAAGGCTTGACTATTGTGTACAAAATAGAGATTAAAAATGCTCATTTCTTCCCTCAGGGGAGGAAGAACCTCAACAAAGAGGAACTTTGGAGATTCTTAAGGACTTTATGGAAAAGAAGAAGTTTCAAAAACCTATTGAACAAGACATTATTGTTCATATTGCCAAAAACTATAAGTACCAACCTGACGTGAAGGATGTTTTTGAAATTGGGAAAAAAACAGATTTTGATGGGATCCGAAACCCAATACAACCAAAAGCCAAACAACTTAAACAAGCCAGAAAAGCCAGACTGCAGAAAAGACAGCCTGCAGTCAACAAAAAACCAGCTCACAAGCAAACGCCATTAAGTTTTACAATTAGAGTTTCGTTTGTTGGAGCAAAGATTCATATCGAAAGAAGGCCCAGAGGGTTTAGATTTTTTTCCAATAACAGTAGTCCAGCCTTCTTCAACTTGTGCTGCCTTAGCCTGCCAAGCCAGCCCATCAATTTCCTGAGGATGAAAATCCGCAGCCCGGGAGGTAACAACAGAGTTCGCCTGAAAAGGTGTGGAAATAACCGAAGAGCAATTAGAGGTGGGACACACAGCACCATCAGTAGAGACAGAAACCGGTCTAGTAGTATTCTCAATATGATTTATTATGGTAGCTTCCCCAGCGGAGGAAGGAGAAACCCCAGCAGACGAAACCCCAACATCCAGTGAATCAAAAGCCCCAGCAGCAAGTGAATCAAAAACCCCAGCAGCCTGTGAGTCAGAAGCTTCAGCAGCATGTGAATCAGAAGCCACCACCGCAGAGAAGCTCCGAAGTGGACCAGACTTCTTCTCCACCGTGTAATGTTGTTGTGAAGTGCCATTCCACCAAGTAGTTTTCTTAGACTTCTTCTCAAATCCACATTGAGCAGCAGCATGTCCTGTTTTGAAACATCTTCTACAGCGGAAAGGGCCCCCCTCGTAATCCAACGATTGGATCCAAGACCCTCTAGAAGATTTTAAGAGAACCTCAGCAGGCAGTCCTTTTGATACATCAATTTCAACAAGTATTCGGGCAAAGGTAGAGTGATAAAGATTATAAAATTCGTTGTCCACCTTTAAAAAATCACCTAGGGAATCCCCAACCTCCTCCAAGAGAGAATCACTCCAAAGGTGAAGAGGGAGATTAGGCAACCGGACCCAAATCGGGAATTTATTAAAGGTTTTAGCAGCTGGGTTAAAGTTCGGGTGCCAAGATTTAACCATCAGATGGTATTTGTCCTCCCAGCTAAAGAAATTTTCATACAAGATTTTGTCTCTATCTAAAGTGTTTTCGAACTTAGCAACAAAAAAACCTTTAGCCATAGGGAAGATTTGAACTTTACCAGTGAGGATGGGCTCCCATTTAATGGTGATCCAAGAGTGCAGCTGAGGAAGGCTTGGCCAAAAGCCCCTAAACCGACAGATCACCCCAAGAGCAGAAAGCTCAGCTTCACTATCATTTATTTCTTCTGCTACCTCATCCTTAATCTTCACTGTGATAGGGTTTTTCACAGGGATGAAACCATCAAAACTCTGCTTAAAATTCATATATGATTTAGGTGCCCGCACAGAAGAGCCAACACCCTTGATACCCTTACCAGATCCAGCTCCGACGCCAGCACCAGAGCCAACCCCAGCGCCAGTACCAGAACCAACCCCAACGCCAGCAACAAAGCCAACCCCAGCGCCAGTACCAGAACCAACCCCAGCGCCAGCACCAGAGCCAACCCCAGCGCCAGCACCAGAACCAACCCCGACGCCAGCACCAAAGCCAACCCCAGAACCAGCAACGCCAGCACCAGCCCCAGCCCTGACGCCAGCACCCGCTTCAGCACCCCTGAGAGCCTCATCAGAAACATAAAACTCCCCTGTCAACCCAGAATTCCGGCCCAGAACAGAGGATTCCCCAACCGACACAATTTTCCCGCTCGTAGCCATTTCACGCCAGCACCCGCTTCAGCACCCCTGAAGGATGTTGACCATGAAGATGAGATTGAGTTGCCTAGTGGGACATATGACTATGATTAGTGTGAATCCAACAAAAATGTTAGGTGTTATTGTGAGTAGTTTTTGATTTTAGTCTTGTTGTCTCTTTTTGACTTGTGAAGTCCTTCTAATTTGTTTTGTTTTATTATCATTTATGGTGATCTAATGTTCGGTTTTCTAGATTTCCAACTCCTTATATTGTAAGACTTTGTTTTGTATATGATATCTAATATAAAAAAAGGGTTAAGGATAAAGATTTATAGTTAATTGTTTGAAGATTAAATTGTTGGAGGATTCCTTCTCTATCACTTTGCAATTAAGGTAGAGAATCATATTTGAATTTTTTTATTCTTTTAAAATTTAAGATCCTTCATAAATTTATTAACTTGATAAATTGTAGTTGGTTAGAATTTCTAACAAAACAATATCTTATTTATTGGGAAAGCATTTAGAGTTAAAGGATCAAGAGTTAAAACAATAGAAAAAGGTGAAGTGTTAAGTTATAGTTTAGAGTTTGGGTATATAAAGTTTTGAAGAGATAAAGTTTACAATTGTTTAGAGTTCAACGTATAAGTATATTTAAGCATCTATCTCCTTTCATATCCAACACCATATCTGCTTTCACCTTCATTTCAATATACACTTATCTTTCCCACCACTAACACTCATTACACTCTTTCTACCTCCTTAGTTTACACACTATATCATGCATCTTCTTCCTAGCCCACTTTCTCTTCAATCCCCAAAGTCTCTTTATCTACTAGACCTTGAGCCTCACCTCTTCCTTTATTGTATGTGAAATGTGTACTTATTCTTAAAAAACAAAAAATAAAATATATAAACTTTATCGAAATTACTATGATATTTTATTTAAAGTTCACTATAAAAGATTATGAAATGTATGATTTTGTTTGATAAAGTTTACAAGGATTGGATGCAAACATCTTAGAGCCAAAATAAAGTTTGTAAGAATTTTTTAATGTTTAAATGGTGGTTTGAAAACTATGTTAGAGAAGCTTACTTGAATCTAAATTGTTCTTCTACATTTTACAATAAGAAAAGAATGGATGGGATTTAGTTGATTATAGTATTGTAAGGGTGAAAGTTGAATAAAATTATTACTCCGTAAAACACATCAAGCTTAAGCAATAGAAAGATAAACAAAAATTATAACACAATTCAAAGCATACATACATACATAGAAACACTAGATTCACCTTGGAAAACTTTTTCAAGAAAAAACTTAGCAAGAAACACGACACCACTTTAATATATTATCTAAAAACCAAGATTACAATATATAAAGATATTAACTTATGTTTAAACAATTTGTTCACCCTATCAAGTTTGACAATAAACACCTTAGAGTACATGTCCTTGATGCAACATGATTTCTTAGAGATTATTTGCTCAAGTCACTTTGTGTGTTATAATTGGGTGCTTTCTAATCACCAAGATTCCATGAGAGTGAGGTGAGAGCATATAGTGGATGAATAATGATTTTTAATATTTTTATTTAAATAAACAATAGTGTGTAAAA
>VDFB02077496.1:0-10639 GCA_007258455.2 Sequoia sempervirens
CTGCATATTCACAAGGTAAATATGATACACTTGCTGCAATAATCAGAAAAGGTAGGCCAACTTAATGATTTGGTTGAATAAGCTATGTGGAGCATATTCAAAGAAACATGTTTCAGGGTAGGAACACAAGAGAATTGATGGAATGATTGAAGAAAAGTTTTGAGAATTAAATGAAAGAGATGTTCCTAACAGTGTGGCCATTGGTATGGGTAACCAAATTATAAAGAGACACATGGACTATTATGAGAATTGTGAAGATCCAAAGGAGCTGGTTGATATTCTGAGATGGGGCCTACACTATTGAAGATGGAGAAAATTTGAAGAAGCCAAGAGTGGATCGAAGAATGTGAATTGATGTTGAAGGGAATTTTGGAAAATGCTACAGGCAAGGATTCAACATTGGATGAGAGTTGCGAGCACAATGAAAGGATGATAAAGGTGGAAATATCGGCCATGAATGCATTAGGAGATGTCGATACTCATGAATGACAAGATTATCTAGATCATTTATCAAATGTTCATCTATGGCTAAATAGAGCCTAATCTCTTGTTTTAATTAGTTAAGTAAAATAGAACATTTGTGAAGGAACGTGTGCCTTCTAAGTTTTTATGTATTTATATCTGTTCCATAGTAATGCAACAGATATTAGGTGTTAGGAGATATTTAGTAGACAACTTTCTAGCAAAATGATTTCATATATAGAGACTTAGATGCATGTATTTTGATGGAGTAAGTGGAGATATCTAAGTTATGGATTAAGATTTTGGTATTAGTTGTTTGTTAAATTTATGCAGTTATTTGATTATCTCCATTCTGATGCTTCTCTATTTTTTAAATTGATATAACAATTTTATACTCAGCTTATCATTGTACATTTGCTATATATGTGTGATCTGGTTATTTGGTTCTCTCAACTAGGGACTAAAATATTTTAATCAATCACAACAATTGGGAAGTGTTAGTTGGATTAATAAGAAGAATCACATAACTATAATTTCCATTCTATCTCAAGAAGAGTTTGTCAATTATTCACTTGCACGTTTACACAAGTTGTAAACAATTTATGTGCTTGACAGTTTGAATTATTGTCATTATTGAAATCCACATTTGCAGATATTCATTAGACTCCATATACCCAATAGAACGTCCTCCTTGTTCTTTTATAATTTTCATTATTCCTATTTATTTTACACTTACATTTACAGATACACATACATATGCATTTACTGTTTTCATTTATTTGTCATGTAGTTTAATAGTTTGATCGATTTCATATTATATATGTTGAAGACTTTAGAATTTCAGTTACATTAATTTATGGTTAATTTGTATCTATAACACTACAAAACCATATGCTTTGCATTTACATACGTTTAAAATACACATTTACATATACATAAATATAGATTTCTTTAATGATATGTTGCATTTATTTTTCTAGGAGAGCATCCAATAATTGCATTTACATTTACATTTAAAAATACAAATACATACATACATACATACATATTTATGCATCCTACACCCTATTCATGCATCCTACAATTACAACAGTATCCATGGGACCTCTTACACAAGCTACAGTAATCACAAAAAGTGTAAGAGCCCCTTTATATCATGTTTGGACTACAAAACCCTCAAAAACAAGGTAACCGGGTTGTATGCAAAGAAATGAAGCTTTCTAACTCAAATCAACGCCTTAATCCCTCAAATTAGATTCAAATCAAAGCTAACACATATCTGACACTTTTTTCTCTAATAGCTAAGATTAATTCCATTAGGCTTGTACTCTCCTTGGTTGAAACATAGAGATTTGAAGTCCATAAATAGATGTCAAAAGTGCCTTCTTGTATGGAAACTTATAGGAAGAATTTTACATGTTTTAAACTCTAGATTTTATCAATAGTGATAACTCCAACTCTGTGTGAACATTGAAAAATAATTGTGCAGATTGAAAGAGGATCCTTGATATTTGTATGAAAAGATCAAAAAATTTCTCATCAATTCTAGTTTTATATGGATTCCTCATGACCCTATAGTCTACACTCAAATAGTAGATAGGAAATTCTTGAGTTTTATACTCTATGTTGATAATTGAATAACTATGGGATCTTACACCAAATAGATTCATGATTTGGAAGTATACTTAGTGAGGCATTTTAAGATGATTGACTTAGATTTGTTACATTTTTTCCTTGGTTTAGAAATTTTATAGTCTACCAAAGCAATTTTTTTAATTAATCCAAATATGCTCAAGGTATTATTTGATGCTTCAACATAGAAAATCCAAGTTCACACCAACTCCTTTTTTAATTTGGATTCAATCATTCTACCATGCTTTCTTCTCCTACAATTGACTATACACTCTATAACACTACAAAACCATATGCTCTTTACATTTACACTTGCATTTAGAAATACACATTTATATACATAAATATAGATTTCTTTAATGATATGTTGCATTTATTGTTCTAGGAGAGCATCCAGTAATTGCATTTACATTTACATTTAAAATACAAATACATACATACATACATATTTATTCATCCTACACCCTATTCATGCATCCTACAATTACAACAGTATCCATGGGACCTCTTACACAAGCTACAGTAATCACAAAAAGTGTAAGAGCCCCTTTATATCATGTTTGGACTACAAAACCCTCAAAAACAGGGTAACCAGGCTGTATGCAAAGAAATGAAGCTTTCTAACTCAAATCAACGCCTTAATCCCTCAAATCAGATTCAAATCAAAGCTAACACATATCTTCATGACATGGAATTGATTTCACATCAAAATATTGCTGCATGTGACCGTATGGTGCTGCATAACAGGAAAAATACAGAAATTTTAAAGAAAAACACAGATTTTTGAATGTCAAGAGCTTGTATTTTAAATCCTCAACCATCAACAACCATTACAATTATCACTTTATGCCTTTTAAAGGCCTTTACACCTCAACCACTGAACAACCACCTCTACAACTCACTTTTTAAACTTTTATGATCACATGAAACATAAAACACACTAATTTCAAAGTTGTTAACATCACTATTGAAATGTTTTAATTTTTTGACCTTTCAAACATTAAAAATTACATCATTAAATTAATTATGTAATGGCATAAAAATTAAAAATATTGTGAATTGATTACGTAACCACATAAGTCAAATATAATTATATCAAGAAAGTAATATCAAATAGATAATATAATCGCATAACTCATACATTTCAATGTCATTGATCTTCTTCTTCATCCAACTCTTTGTCTGTATCATCTGATCTAGATTTGACATTGTAAGGATTGGTAATATTATCATCATCATCATCGATATCAGTTTCGATAATATCATCATCCACATGGATATAAATGTCTTCATGAACATGCTCCCTACATATTCATGATCTAGTTCCTCCTCTTGACATCTTAAAATTAGGGACATCATCAACTAACTGTTGATCCTGATCATCATCTACATCATCTTCTAGTTCTTTAGTATCTTCTTCTTCCACCACATTATATTTTACCGACCTTCCTCTTGGATAATGTCTAACAACAAAAAGCCAATAGCCGGTTTACAGGAACCTCTAAATTAAAATACACTCACATTGGCTTGAGAAAGAACATGGGGCTCATTTCTGTTCATGCATTCGACCTTGTATTAACCATGGTAGCGTCGCATTATCATGTTCAATAGCAGTTCTCTACGGGATCATTTTCATTCATCGTGGCACATACCCACATAGGACAACGAACAAAATTAAATTGAAGGACTTAAAGTCACACTCAAGTATATCATCCAAAATCCCATAGTATCGATTTTTTGAGACTTCTGGATGTATGTCACTTCTAGTTGAAACATTAGTCACTGGCGAAAGGCGTGGTTATACCAAAATCACAAGTTTTCTTCATGTCATCCAACATTTTGATTCAAAATATATGACCATTGCACCACATAGCCTTTTGGTGTTTCACCTGCAATATGTCAAACATGTAAAAATTATTGCAATATTGTCAGTTGATAAACATATTTATTATTGGCCGAATGTATGCAAAGAAAATAATCTCAACATATATATACATCAATATAATTGAAATAGTAAACATATGGTTTGATAAATATAAATATGCACATTACCCTGTTTGTCATAACTTTAAGCCATGCTAAATCGAGCCTTTTCTTTGTGTAACGTGGAATCTCCATTACGATGGCTTCTTTAACCACATGTTAATGAAGTGACCAATTTTTTGACATCATTCAATCCATCTTGTCATCCAATCAAGATTGTTTCATGACGATACAAATGAAGTGCATCCACTCTACGACCAATATAAAAAAATTGAAATTCACAAGCAATGATATAATTGGATTAAATACAAAAGTACATAGAGCCCTTAATTTATAATTTGATGCATATTGAGAGATTAATAATTAAATAAGTACAATACACATAAAAAACATATGTAAAATGTATTCCAATTAATCTCCATGACCATCTTATAATTACTTCTCATTTTCCTCAATCTACCTTTCCCCATTAGGTACTCCCCTTCAAATTTGTTAATGAAGTTGGGATCCCAAATGCGATCTACATGGATCTTTCTAACGAGTAAGAGGAAGATATTCACTAATTTACACCATGGTCTGCTATGCCATATATCCCTCCACCATAGAAACCTCAAGATGTGCTCTTTGTCTAACCAAAGCCTTCAAAAATTTCAAGTGCCTCTCAAGCATCCACATTGACCTTGTGTGTTGAGGTCCACACAATTCAATCTCCTCAACTTGGTATATGAGGTAGTGTTCTTGTGCATTGAAAAATGTCAAAGGTAGACACTTTTGCATTTCACACATTAGACGAAGAATTTTTCTCTTCCAATAATTTATATTTTCATTATGGATTTCTTTAGATGACATCCATCTACAAGTGATTCCAAGGCACAAATATAATGCTTGAGATTTAAAAAAATATAAAGTATATTACGCTTAACAAGTAAGGCAAGTGGCAATTATAAGGTCCTATACAGCAGATTGAACAACTGCTTACATGTATTTTTCAAAGACCATATATACTTGTGACATTGTTGTCAAAGTTGTTTAGGAGAATAGAGGAGTGAAGCGTCATAACAATTATAGGCCAATCTTTTTCATTGGCCACTTTCCAAAAGTGGTAAACATAATACACTAAAAAGTACATGAAAAATATATATATATATATATATATATATAATATTAGAATAATTACCTTAATGAAGGTATTCCAATCATGTATTTTCATCCCTGACCCAAATTCACCTTTCTTTGTTATGATATTGTTTATGTTCCGCGACAAATCATTGGGAAAACAAATTTTTCATATGACTTATTTTATAGCATTGCTTTGTTGCTTTCGTTAATAACCAGGAAGGAACATAGTAATTTGGTCTCCATCACTATTTAATTGAATGACATTTTTCATTGCATGATTGGCTTCTTGAATGTCACTACAAATTTTGACTTGTTTTTTCTTTGTCATGCCTTCCATCCAATGTCAATAATAATATTTTTTCCATACTTCGTTTCTGTGTATTCTTTCTGATATGTATTGTATCAAACAAATGCACAATTTTTAGCTGCTCATAGTAGGGAAACCTACTAAATTTCTTGGGATAACTTTTCAATCCTTGTGGAATCCGGCCATTAATTCCTTGACGACCTTCATGAAGTATATAATTTAAACAAATTAACAACGACAATCATTGTCAATTATAGCATGAGTAAACACAACACAATATGAAAATATAAATTCAAAACATATCATATATGATAGATAAACAATTTGATCCGATGTATAACCTTGATGATTAATTCCATTATATTCTAACTTCCATAGGCGAGGTGTCATTCTTCATGGTTTTGATATAGTCTCTTCTTTCCCATTGAAAAGATGTTTTTTAGTAGTTTGATACTTATGATGTATGTGGAGGAAGTTCCTATACTCATCAAACACCTGCTTTCCTAAACTTATTGAACAACAAGATTTCATCTTTGGACCTCAAATTGGACATGCAAATTTTCCCTTTGTTTGAAGACCTACAAGATCATATATAATTGGATTAAATATGTCAATTTTTTATAATTATATATAATGAATAGATTATTTAAAAAATATTCATGATATCTACTTCATAAAATTAAATATTGTTAAAGGGCAGTCAAACGTTATAACATACCAAAATAATGTGTTAGCCCTGGGGCATCATGAATTGTCCATGCAAGCATTACATGAAATTGAAATTGTCTTTGTCCTATTGGTCTAGAGACGTCATACATAGTGACGCCATTCCATAACTTTAGTAACTCGTCAATAAGAGGCTCGATATATACATTCATATCTTTAACTTGGTAGTTACCTAGTTGAATAAACATAAACATTACATAATTATTATAACCATTTTACTGCAATATATATAAACTAATGTACATGACTATTGAATGAAAAAAATATAAGTCATTATGCAACAAATAAGACAAATGAGATGCTACTACGTTAAAGAAAATTGATGTAAAAAAATACCTGGAACAATCATTGACAACATTATGTGCTCCCTCTTTATTGACATCCATGGAGGAATGTTATTGTTGATAACAAAAACGGGCCACACCGAGTAAATAGATCTCAACTCTCCAAATGGATTGACACCGTCTGCTGCCAATGAAAGCCTGAGATTACGAGGTTCTTCTTTAAAATGTGGCCATTTTTCCTCCATGTCCCTAAATGCAGAACCATGTGCAAGCATTTGAATAATGTCATCTCCACTTCTATTCCGTGCATGGTAATCCATAAGTGCTAATGCTTTCACACCTAAATAATCGTTGCATATATGTGGAATAATGGGAATATAATGAGAAACTAGCGAGACACCTTTTTTGTTAGTTGATCACGATTCGATATCTCGCATTATATTTGTTTGGGCACTTTTGTTTGCTGGAAATTCATGTTGTTTATAATATATAATATGATCATTAGGGACACACATTTTATTGCTTGACCTCCATTATGATATCTTTCATAATGCGGATAAATCTCGGTATGGCGGAATTAAAATATTTGATGATGGTAACAAAAATTCGCAATCAATCTAACAAAAAATAATTTGTTAATATAAAAAGAATATTAATGGTACATATTTCCATCATTTATTTACTAGTGATGAATTAACAACAATTAAAATAGATGAAAAAAGATGACATATACCTTAACATCGTAGGGTTGCTATGTTTCCCGATAAACTATTCCTTAACCTTCAAGTTCAACAACAACAATAGCAGAGAAAGTTGTTTGGGAGCCTTCATAAAGGGGCTGGTAATGGCTTCTCAAGTATAGGTAAATCATGAACATCATCAAAGTCATCTCGATCATCATGATCCAACTTTGCCACCTAAATGTCATGGATCAATGTATTTGTACCATCATCTTCAAGCTGTGTTTTCTAAGCGCCTTGATCATCTTCTTCCATAGGATCATTAACTTCATCTTCGATATTCATAGCTCCATGTTCATCCACTTGCAAAACCACATTCTCTAGGTCGTGATAATCCATATCATGTGCCCTAGGGTGCCCCACCTTTATAATAATGATAGACACAAATAAACCATGATCATGATCAAGTGATTTATATATATATATATAAAATGTTAAAATTATATCAACATTTACAAATTCAATCAATATAAACACATATAATGAACAACTTACCAATGGATGATAATCATGCCCCCCTTCAATGTGACCATGATGCCTACAATGTTTCTCAGCTGTTGTGATTAAAAAATTTCTCGTCTTTAAGCCCTTGCAATTATTGCAAGGAAAATAGCATTTCCCATCACCCTTTCTTTTCAATGTAGCCCACAATCTATCAAGTGTCTCTTCATTTTGTTCTGGACTAATATTATCTGACATGATTTTTCTTTACCAAGCTTGAATATTTAGATCTTCAAAAAATATCAAACTCACACTCCAATAATTTCTATTCATAGACAGGTAACAAAATCTAATAATTTCGATATTTTACACCAAAAAAAATTTGGCATGCAACGACCCCTACAAAAGAGAAGATAGTCTGAAGTTAATTACCCCAAAAAACACTTTAAAATGCTAATTCCAAAACTTATTAAATTCTGATTTTACTATGATTTCCAACCGTTAGACTCCTAAAATCAAAATATTGAACTTGCACAACAAAATCTGAAAATGGAACTCTAAAAATGCACAAGTCTAAAAATGAAATTTGATGAGATGTTGCTTTAAAATATGATTTTCAAACCTAGAAGTACAAATCTAAAGTATAGAAAATTCACAAGTAGAGAAAATTCGTAAGTATCACAAAACTATGTCGCAATAAATAGTTGAGCTCACTTTTTATTTATGTCGGTCTCAATTTTGACTTCACATGTTCGTCGAAATTTTGATGAAAACTCTTTGTCACAATTTCAACAAAAAAAAAGGTTCATCGAAATTTCGACGAACGTCAGGGATAATTTTTATTTTTTTTGAAAATTACACATTAAATATCACTAGTACCCGATAATACATCTAATTATCCATCTCTCGTCAGAAATTTTCATCAGATTTTGCAGTCAAATGAGTTAGTGTGCGGAGAGACAATTCAACAATTTTCTTTGCTTTAAACTTTTGGTAAGCAATGAAAAAGAAGTCTTTGCAAGGTGTGATAGGTTCCATGGGCTCAGGCCAAAATGATTCTAAGGAGAAGTTTCCTTTAGAAGACAAAAGGTTAAAGCCACTATGGTGAACAATGAATATGTCATTGTCAAGTGGAAACTTTAAACATTTGTGTATGACCGAAGGGATATATTTCATTGAGTGAAGCAATCGATGGCCTAGCCTCAAACGAAACTGGTCTGACTGTGGGATGATGGAGAATGTAACATCCATTGTTTTTGGTCCTATCTATAATGGAAGGATGATTGATCTTATTGTAGGGCAAGCAAAACCATTGTGTGTTTTGATCCATGCTCTCAGTTTATCATAATCATCTTGATAAAGATCATGTAGTACCAAAAATTCCTCAGTGATCACATTCTCTCCACAGGCAGGATCTATGAGTATCACATTAGTGGTCTTATCATAAATTCATCCAGCTATGTAAAGAGGACCATTGGGAAGATTTGGAAGTATGTCCTTAGAGGAGAAAGTAATATCAAGAGATTTCTTAGGTTGGCCCTAACGAGGGATAACGTCTATCGCACCTACCATTTCATCCATAGGATTAATAGTGGTAACATGTGGAATAGGATTAGGATGTGCAACATCTGTATGAACATTCATCACATCATTGTTTGAAGTTTCACTAGATTTGACAAATGATGCATTATGTTTGGGCATTGGATCAGTGAAAATTTGAAAATTTTGATTGGGTGGGGCAACAAACTTATTGTCTTGAACATTAATATTTGCAATGGATAGACGGTCGAAATTAATGAGGTCTTGCACAAGGTGTTTAAGACGCTTACAATTTTCCGTGTCATGTCCATTTTTTCTATGATAATGACAATAAGTGTTGGGTTTAAAGGTTGGACGTAAAAGCTTAGTAGGATCAGGTGGTTTAATAGTTGGTAAAGTAATAATTTTTTGCTATAAAAGTTGTGAAATTTTATTATGAAGAGTGTCTGGTAAAGGTGTAAACTGTTGGTTCGGATCTCCATAACTATAAGGTATCGCGGCTTTAACAATGGCTACTTGGTTGTTGACAGGTTGAGTTGGTTGTTGAGGGGGTTTAACTGTAAGAACCCTTTGTTTTGTTTTCTAAATGGTTGTGAATTGTTTGGAGGGGCATGTTCAGATTTCTCAGCTCAGCTAGAAGTGGACTTTGCATCATGAATACTAACTGAATTGTGATAATCGCAAAGGGCGGTACACAAGTGCATAAAGGAGGGAAATTTCATCACTGTGAGTTTGTCTTGAAGTTTAGTTTGCAAGTTTTCTATAAACATCTTTTGAAGATGTGGATCAAGAATCTTGACATCAATTTGAGAATAAAGTGATTGATATTGTGAGATAAAATCAGTTATCTTTTCTTCTTCATCTTGTTTGCATCTCATCAAATCAGCCAAGGTCTTCTTGGGAGTCATATGCACTTGGAAATGATTTATAAATGCATCAACGGGTTCATTGAATGAACGAATTGAATTGTTTGGTAAGGATGAAATCCATTCTAAGGTAGTTTCTTTTAAAGTCCTAGGAAATAGTTTGGCTAATAGTTTATCGTCAAGGAAAAAGTCACTACATAAGGCAGTGTAAGAATTAACATGGTTAGAAGGATCTCCCTTCCCTCCATATTTCTCAAATCTAGGCATCTTTATTCCCTGTGGCATCGATGTTTGTAGTATTTCTAGAGATAGTGTTTTCCTACGAACATAATAGGTGGGTGATCCATTCTAGTTTTGGTTTAAGGTGGATATTTTTTTTGCATGGAGGAAACGGTTTTGAAAATTTGTGTTATGAGAGGGTCAGTGTAAGTGGTAGGAGGGGGAAGACAAAGTGTTGATGGAGTGTATGTAGTGGTAGGGAAAGTGAATGGAATGCTTATAGATGGTATGGTGGAAGAGGAGAGAACATGTGATGCCACA
>VDFB02077497.1:0-16285 GCA_007258455.2 Sequoia sempervirens
ATGGGACTGAATAACAGAAATAAAAAGTTACAAGTCTGAGATGAAGTTATTTTACAGGACCAATGGTTGTACTGGCCTCTAAACCCCCCCATAAACATGTAGAAACTGATTTCTCCTATTCATATAGGAGTGACAGTGATAAAGAAGGTCCAGATGCCACTAAAAAACACCATCAAACAACAGCTAATGCAGTGATTTGATCTCTAAGTCTCATGTGTCATACAAAGGCATGTCCTTACAAATTGCACGACATAGCTGTAATAAAGTGTAGACCAAAACAATGCCAAAACTCTTCAGAAAGTGTACAGCTTATAATAAAACAATCACCTTGCTTGTCAAAACTGACATCAAATGTAAATGTTGGAGATTCTTGCCAATAGAAGAGGTTACAACCTGCAACATATGAAATATTAGAGATTCAAAACACATCGCAATTCTCCATGATTGCAAACAAACTGGAACTCCACATTGCAGCGCAATGGTGATCTCTATATGAAACCACTCTAACCAGCTAGGGCAGTTTTCATCCTCGGAACCAATAACTCCAAGAGGGTTTTCGTCCTCAAAAAGTTTTGCAAGAACTCAGGTTCTCTCCAACAGCAAAAACAAATAACATTTCATGGCTAAATTCACAAATGAGCACTCAACCTCCTTTTATAACTTTTCTAGAGGGAAAAAACCCATTTTTAAATTCACAAATGAGCACTCAACCTCCTTTTATAATTTTTGTTTTTCCCTCAAAAAGACCTTTTAGGAGAATTAGTATTATTTTTCATGTGCAAAGTCCCCCAAGCCTAGGCGCCCAACTTAAAACACATATTAATACCTTTTCAATGAGCTATTACACTAAGTTGTCCTTTTAATATTTCTAACATTAGACAACTTAAGTGAATTAATTAAATAATGACTCAATAGCCTACCCAAGTTGTAGAAAGTATCCAAATGACATAATTATGCAATTATGATTATACCACAGTGATACTGGAGACATAGGACAATGAATTGAAGCAATTGGGTGACTTACTAAAAATAGCTTGCTTCTTCAAGAAGTTTGGAGGGCTCCCAAAAAGTCTAAAATCAATTCTGAAGCGCCACAAGGCTCACCAAGGTCGATTGAGCTCACTGCCAAGAACCAAAGTCACTGTTTAACCAATCTTGAGCACTCCAAGAAGTTTGGAGTTCTTCCTAGCACATCAATTAGCCTTCAACAAAACTTCCAAACAGGCTAATTGTTCACTAATCAAATAGCTTAAAATGGGACATTACATTTAATTGTTGAAGAGTGAAATTTTTTAGAAAAACTTATGTTTAATTATTTAAAAGGGGTTGTTATATGGAGACATAAAAGTGACATATTTTTGGGCTCAAAAGTAAAATTGAACTAAAAGGTCACTTTTACGTGGGAAATTAAAAGATTATGGAATATTATACTTTATTATTTTCGAAAAGTGTATGAAGAAGAGAGTTGAGAAGGGAAAGGGCATTCTTGGCATTTTCTTTTCAAAAACTTGAATTTGGAGAGTGAGCAATTGTGCATCTTTTTCCCTAGGATGAAAACTCTCCTAGCCAATCTACAAGTGGATTCATTTAGGATTCATAGTTGTGCGCAATATTTGGAGGTTGAGAAGATTTATATCTAGGTATCAAAATAATATATTGTTGAGTTCGTGACCATGCCTATAGAATTAGTTTTAAGATTATTGTTGATATTAATTGCAAGCAAATCTTAATAGTTTACATGCAGAGAGGTCTTGAAGTTGATTACCAATAGATTATAAATATAAATATGAATTAAGAGAATGAAGTTCATGGTAGATTTAAGGCAGAATAATGAAGATATTGTGAAGGTTTTCAAGTATGCAGGCCACCATAATCCAATAGGGAAGCATGAGACCAAGGGGGAGTTAATAGAAGGGATCGTAACTATTTTTTGATGGTTTAAACCCCTACACAACTAGTTGCCTCCCTTGACTTGAGGAATATTCCCTTTTTCTTGAGGAATATTCTTTAAAATTTTTGGTTGCCTCACCTTGTGTGACCAACAAACCCTACAATTAGGTTATAGCAGAGTTTGAGTTTAAATAGTTGTAAAAAGTCAAAACCTATAGCAGTCTTCAGGGTTGTTGAATGAATTTCAACTATGTTGTAGGGTTCGTACCCATAGGCCCCGAACTCGGTTCGGGTTCGTCTGCGGGTACGTGTTGGGTGCGCACAAGGTGCGTGCCCAGCACTGTGGGTTCGCCAGGGTGTGCACACCTGTGCAAACCCACAATATTGGGCACACACCCTGTGTGCACCCAACACGAACTCGGGCGAACCCACGGGCCAAGTCATAAAAAGTGGGCCCAAACTTGATTAAAAACATTTTTTTTTAATTTTTTTTTTTTCCCTCCTAACCCTAAAACGGCCCAATATGAGGCCTTCAAACACACATACATTTCATTTTTACCTCTAATTTTGCTCTCTCCATCTTGGCATTTTGAAGGGAGGTGATTGTATTCGAAGGAGATTGATTGTGGAGTGCCAAATAGCTTCCACAAAGGAGATTTAAGTGTTTAAGGTATGCATTTAAACCCTATTCTTTAGTCTTTTGATGAATTTTTTCAAGTTTTTGATGGATTTTTTCAAGTTTGTGAAGAAGTTTTTCAAGTATGTTTTATTTTTTCATTTTTTTTTATAGATTGCAACAATGGCTAGTAGTCAAAGTTCAGTGGGTGGGGAGGGAAGTCAAAAATTCAAAATTGATAAAGGATCTTCTTTATGGAGACATACCACAAGAATTTCACAACTTCCTGGAGGTGGGGGGTTTGTTTGGAAGTGTAATTTTTGCAATGCACAATATAATAGCTCCTATTACCGAGTGAAAATTCATTTTATGGGCCTTGGTGGTAAAGGGATTAATATGTGTGAGGGCCCACATAAGAAGGGGTTGTCACCGTATTGTAAACAGCAAGATCTGCACCAGCAACGCCATTCACGCCCATCTGGTTCGGCGTCCTGCCGACGTTCGTCCCCGAAGCCCGTTCCACCAACATTTCAGCAACCAGTCCACACCGGCGCACTGCCTGGCGCGCCGCCGCTGTTTAACGCTGGGTTCTGGCGCCAGCCCACTTCCATTCAACTTGGCGAGATCACCATTGAGCGGGACATGGTGTTAGCAATAAATAGTGCACCTCCTGGTTTCACAAGTCCTGGGTATGAAAAGGTGTGTACCACCTTATTGCAAAACAAGAAGAAATCTATAGAGGCCCAACTGAAACCAATTAGAGATTCTTTGATTGAAACAAGTGTATCTATTGTTTCTGATGGATGGAAAGATTGCAAAAACCGTCCATTGATCAATGTTATTGTGGTGTCCCCTAAAGGGGCAGCTGTTTTCAGGCGGCTGACTGCGGAAGGGGAAGTGAAAGATGCGTAGCCCATTTCCGCAGATTCTCAGCTGACCCATGAAGATGGTGGTACGGTGCCGTTGGTCCAAGTAATTACGGACAATGCAAAAGTTTGCAAGGCTGCAGGTGCTTTGGTAGAGGCTAGATATGAGCACATCTTTTGGACACCGTGCACTGTACATTCCCTCAATTTGGTGATGCAAGCAGTTAGCAGCCAGATAGAGTGGGTGAAAGAAATCTACCAGGAGGCCGAGGGGATCCCAATGTTTGTGACAAACCACCATATGTCACAAGCAATTTTCAGAAATTTTTCAAGATTGGAATTGTTGAAGGTAAATTTAATTTATTTAGTTTCATTTATGTCATGTTTTACTAATTGAATAAAATATCTTTTTGTGTTATTTACATATTTTAAATGTGTTATTAACTTACTATCAACATGTTCTTAGGTTGTTGAGACCCGGTTTGCATCTCACACAATTTTTTTGAGACGACTTGTGAAGGTGAAAGAGGCATTGAGTCAAATGGTTATTAGCAACCAATGGGGTATATGGAAGCAATCAAATTCAGAGAGGGCCCAAAAGGTCAAGGTATTGATCTTGGATGACGGTTGGTGGGATCGTGTGAATTATGTATTGGAGTTCATCGAACCTATCATGTCTATGCTTCAGTTTGCTGATACAGATGAACCATTCTTTGGGGATGTCTATGATAGCATGGATACGATGTTGGAGAAAATAAAAATGGAAATACAAAAGAGAGAATGATCCTGAAGGCACCTTTTACAAAAGGGTGGAAGCAATCGTTCTTCATCGTTGGAACAAGATGACAACACCATTGCAACTCCTTGCATATGCCTTATCTCCGAGGTACTATACCACATGAGTACTTTCTATCCCATGGAGAATACTGCCATATAGAGATTCTGAAGTTGCTAATGAGTATAAGAGGGAATTTAGTAGACTCTTCACTGATCCAAAAGTGCAGACAAGTGTTATGAAAGAATTTGGATTGTTTATCTTAGGAAAAAATCATACCCCTTATATTGTCAAAGACAAATACAAAATGGATGCTATTACATGGTGGTACCTCCATGGTCAAGATTATATGTACCTCCAACATCTTGCAATCAAGATCCTCTCACAAGTAAGTTTTTTTTTTTTGCCACTTGTATTGTAGAATTTAACACTTAACATTCTTGAATTTATCTTGCATTTTTTTATTTTATTTTTTTGGTTTTCTCTCTAGTTTGCAAGCTCTTTTGTCGCTGAACGGAATTGGAGTACATACTCCTTTATCCACTCAATGAAGCGTAACCAGTTGGCTGCAAAAAGAGCTGAAGACTTGGTGTATATTCATTCCAATTTGCGTCTTCTGTCACGTAAGGATCCTCAATACAAGTAGGGGGCAACGAAGCTTCGGGATGTAGCACCCGAGTCTGCTAACTTGGATGCAAACATTCAGGATCTTGCTAGAGCCACTATGGATGATGTGGATGATAATGATGACATACTACATGGTGCTGGAACCGCTTTGGGTTCAAATGATGATGATCTTGAAGTTGAAGCCGCTGAAAATCCAAGTCATCATGATTTTTTTGATAATCCTTTTGATGATTGATGAACAATGAACATTGAATCATGTTTCATGAACTACATTTTATAAATCATTAATTGTGATGATTTCCATTGGAATCGTGAACATAGAGTATATGATATCATCGATATGGCTTATTTGAATATTTTTCAACTATCAATTGGCATTTAATATTTATCTTTGGCATTTGGCATTGATCAATGATCAAATATCATACTATGAAATGATTTAGTTTTACAATTCTGTATATTTCTCTTATTTTAATTTTTTTTGTATATATACACACACACACACACACATGTACCCAAACCCCTAAAATTTTTTTTCACATACCCACGTACCGGGTTCTCATACCTGCACCCGTCCCTGAACCCGAACCGGTAACTTAGAATTTTAACCTACAACAACTATAAGCAATAGTCTGGGTGAGATTGCAACAACAGTATTGGAGGTTGCATGTCTGAAACGAGGGGATAAGTCATCCTATCTCTAGCAGCAACAGTCAACAAATAGTTCATTTTATGTTCCTTCCATGTAGAGGTCAGATTATTATCTATCCATCTATTGATGTAATGTTTCCATTCACAATAATGATGTATGTCATAAGATTGCTTGAGCAATGTATGTTAGTAGTTGTTGGATGAAACACACATATGCAATTTATTGTAGTTCAATCAGTATATAGATACATTTTGTCAAACGTTTATAAATTGCACGAAACAATAGAATTTTTTGGAGTTGGCAATTTGACAAAGATTTGTTAAAATCCAAAAAAAATATAGTCCGACACTTTACAATAGTTTCAAAGTTGGTGGTCTTGCCCCCTTGTTGGCAAAGCTGACATCGTGTTGCTGATCTTTTGTTGCATGTCAGTTTTAGTAGTTGTGTGTCAATGTTCAGTTGTTTGCATGACTGTGTCAGTGGCTATATTATAGTTTCAGCAATATCATGTTTTGAGTTTCAACAATGATTATCATTCAGATGGTTATTAGAGTCTAGGTTCTTCTAGCCTGTGATTCATGGTGATTATAAGTGAGGAAGATCTGAGTAAGAAGCTTTACAATGCCAGACATAAACTTGAACACCTACCTTAGTCAAAGGATGATCTACTCTGCACTTTGGAAGAAGTGGAGGGTTGTATATTTATGGTAGATCAGTTAGACACTGCGGGAATGCAATATGTTGTGATACCATCCGGTGACTTATTTGGGTAAGCTGGAGGAGATACCCAGATAAAGATGTGAAACTTACAACTACTTGCATGAATGAAATTACAATGATAACTACACCTAAAACTCCATATAATGATGACATAATGAAGGAGGTATTTCAGTTGAATTTGGAAAGTTTCCAAGGTTGGATGATGCTATAAATCCTTTTGGTAAGAGGGTAATTTTTTTAGAAATTATTGCAAATGTTAGATCTTGTGTGGTGATTCTTGACCTTGACTGTGATGATCTAATTCTAAAAATGTTTCACTATTTCTTTGCTACTATTAGAAAATATTATGTAGAAATTGTTACAACAACAATGCAAACCATTATGTTCTTGATTGTAAATAAGAGGGATGATATACCCCAGCCACTCTTATCGGCTAACATGTGGAAGGATGATCAAGAATCTTTATCAGTTGTGCTTGTTTTAGCTGAATTGTTGTTGATCAATGTGAAGAAAAATTGAGGTCATATTTGACAGTAGAGCATGAAGAAGAAGAGATGTCAATGTTATAAATTGTTGAAGATGCTAAAGAAATTGAAATTGAGAAAGAACACTCAGAAGAAATCTTTCAGAATAACTCTATGGAAAGTTATGTTTTAGAAGAGAATGTTGATTTTTGGTTTGATCCTAACAATAGTTCATTAATATTGCATGACTTTGCATGTCATGAGGGAGATTGGAAGAAAAAAATGTTGGTGACAAATGAGAATGAAGTTGAAGTCCTAACAAGGTTGGGTAACACAAAAAAGCTTCTTGAAGAATGAATGCAAAATGTGAAGAGAGAATAGCTTGAACAAACTATCAGTATTGCAGATTTACAAACAGTCATGAGTCCAATTGAAATAATCAAATTTGGATATTTGCATCTGATTAATGATAGAGATGTGGCCATCAAAATTGCAGATGAGGCCTTAGCTGCATCTAAGGCAATGGGGATTAAGGTTGATGAGCTCAGCTTTGAGCTTAAATCAACTAAGAACTCTTTAGAAAATACCCAAATGGTACTTCTAGAGGCAAAAGATCAGCTTGATGCTGTAGAACAATTCAGGGAGCAAGAGAATGGAGCAATGGTAAAGGAAATCAATTAGAGAACTGACGAGCTTGATAGTCTTACAAGAGGATTTTGATTTAGAGCATTTTCTAGACAAATTAGAAGTTGCATAAGCAAGCTTGGGTCAATAGGAAGATTGGATTGAGCAAGAGGATAGAAATAACTTTCAATTTGTTGATAACCCACTTTTTGAGATGGATGCAGAGTTATCTTTTGATAATCTGCTATTTGTGATGAATGTTGAGACATTTTTTGATTCTAGTAACATAACTTGTGACAACAAAATAATATGGGATCCAGGTGAAGTTTTCAGACATGAGATAGATGCTATACCAGATATTGTATGTGGGTTTTAGCTGTTTTTGGATTAGTAATTAATAGTTAGCAATTTGATCATCTTTATGATTACAGCTTATGGTATGAAAGCATTGATGTTATCATTGATGTATGGCAAGACTTCTATCATAATGAAAAATACTGTAAGATTGGAGAGAAGAAAAATAATTTAACTTGTAGCAAAGGATACTTACATGCTTTTGCTCAAGGTTGCCGTCACATAAGAATGTGGGGCCTAGGTGTTTCATTGAAACATCTGACATTAAGAATTGAGGGCTGTCCTCCATACAAAGCTTGCGGTTTTCTAGTTAGGACAACAACAATTTTATCATTTTATATTGATGTTGAATCGGTATTTCCTCTGGCACTTGTAATGAGCTGAATTATGTGGAATTGATAGCGCATATTGGAGAAGATTGTTTTTCATGATGGATAGAAGAATAATAACTTATTGTTGTATCATGGTAGTGCAGCATAAGCATGGTGTAGCTACATCATTCTTGAGTTTTCATCACCAACAGAGTTTGGTGGAGGTTAGTGGTGACAGAAGAAATGTTCCATGGAAATTATAAATCAAAATTTCAGTTTAAATGTTGCTGTCATCGTTCTAATTTGCCACCACATAATTACATTTGCTTTCAAAGTATGGGTGGCGGATTTTAAAACAAAGAGGAAGGGGAACATTTTCTGTTGGCCAAATTGGGAAGGAATTGCACTTGAAGCGCCACCAGAAGTGTTTCAATATGCCAACTCCACGGCATTTTGATGCAAGGTAGTTCTCGAATTGCATACTGTTCACATTTTGATTTGCAGATTTTTTGGTGAATCGATTATAGTTCGAGGTGGAACATCTAGGGATTACGTCGAACCGAGCCTTCGTCAATTTGGAAAATGTGTTGGATAAACTTAGCCTTTGAAGATAATACGCTAATGAAGCATATAACTCTAGTTGGAAGCACGGTGCGGTGGCTGGCTCGCCTCCAAATTTGTTTTGCAAGTGCACACACATGCACATTTAAATTGACCCTTTCTTGAAAGGGCAGAAGCATATCATTATTGAGATCTATTTTGGGAGGCGTATGTATTGTGTGGTTATGCACTTGATTGACCAGGTGAATATATATTAAAGAAGTCACCCAAATTACAGCGACGGCTCCGGCTTACGGATGGGTCACCCACGGTGACATATTATGTGATGTATTACACACCTTTGCTCTAGTGGTTCTCGACGGTTGGGTTAGCCTTCTCTCTTCCCCGGCCCTTGGCGAGCTAATGATTTGATTCGGGGGTCCGGTGGCCTTATTGACTTTAGGTGGTTGTCGTTTTGCCATCGCTGAAGGTTAGGTGTTCGGCGGTTCGTCCGGGTGAAGCGGGTTTCGATGCGTCCAATGGAGTATGTTATGAGCAAGATATTAATATTTTAGTGAAATTAAAGTGTTTTAACTTTATTTGACAAAATATTATAAAGTTGACTTGACTTTATAATAAAGTATTCACGTAAATTTATTTAAGTGAAATTTAAAAACACTTTATGGAAGGGGTGCCCACTTATTTAAATGTTAACTATTGAAAAAAGTGTAAAATACATATTAAATGTATTTTAATTGAAAAGTGGCGTCACTTTTGGGAATGTGTGCCTTTTGGGGTCTTATAAGCAACCAAAGGAAAAATCGAACTCATCTTTTGACTATTTGATATTTTCTCTTTGGCTTTGGTTGAGCTTGGTTTCTCTGAGACAAGGGTTTGAAGTTGCTTATCTTTGAAGCGACAATTCTTACAGAGATGTTCGTGGACTGTTGTGAAAGATCGATTGAAGATAATTTTTAATGGGAGCTTCAATTTAGAATTTCTACGATTCTCCGAGTTTCTTTTCTGCGGTTTTCAATATATAGAGGTTTGAGGTGGCGTCCACTTCCATCGGTGGACCTCGACTTCATGGCGTACGCACTTCCTTGTTACGAGGGGCGTGGAATTTCTTCTTGAAGTGTGTGGCTCTTCTATCAAGGGTGTTTGAAGTTTTGAGGAGAAACGTCTTCTTTCTTGAGGGTTTTTCATCTTCCCCTTTGGCTTCTAGCTACTACAGTCCATTTGCCTCAGTTTTCAGGCTGGAGATTTCATTTTGTAGCCTTCTACACTGGAATTTATCAGTTTTCATCATTCTTGGCTGGCAAACTGGAATATTTTCTTAATAAAATAATCTGGAGCATTTCGGGTATGTCTATCATATGTAATCTCTTTGTTACAGTTATTTAATACCTTCTGCACTTTCATTTTGTCAATTTTAGCTCAGATCTAAGTTTTGTAAGCATTTATATGTTGTACACCCCTTCTCTTCTATCTAGAAATCTTCTCTAAAAAACTAAAAAAACACAAGAAGATAATAAAATACTACAAGGGTTTGGTTGGAGCCAGTTGGGCTCATCACATTATATTAGTCACAAACATTTGGATCTCCTTGCCCTTTGTGTAGATTTGTTTGACCCCCTCAATTTGTATGCCAATCTTTTGAAATATCAAATTGAGTGAGTGGAATGTACATGTTGTCCAAAAAATGTGACTATATGTACCCTCCACTATAGACCCAGCTGCTTTATAATTACTAGCATTGTTCGTTATTAATTGGACAACATTTTTAGAGCCCACCATTTTAATGGATTCTATGAGGATATTGGCAATGAAACTTGCATCTTTTACTTGGACCTCACAATCCACTACCTTCAAAAACATCGTCCCTTCAAGGGAGATTGCTATAACATTGCTCAATGGTCTATTTTTGCAATCTTTCCATCTATCATAAATGATGGAAACACCTATTTCTTGCCATGTATCATTAATTCTCTCAATGATGCCTTTATTGAAGCTTTCTCCTTCACCAATAAGGTGGTTTGCACTTTTTCATAGCAAGGATTAACATAGTCAGAAGTTGTATTGGAAATGGTCCTCACCATTTCATACCAATAAGGTGATCTAACAAGGTTGAAAGGAAGCATGTTGCCATAAATGCAATGTGCAATGCTCTGATCTGCAATCTCCCTTACTTCATTTTTGAACGCCTCCTCCAATGGGCCTCTTTTTCGTGAAGCCAAAACATTCTCTTCTTTAGAAGATGGTGGCATTGGAATGAAAGGATGTGGGCCAGTTGGTTGTGATAAGCCACTAGGAGGTTTGTGCAATCTTTTCTTGGCAAGAGGATGTGCAATAGCCTTTGATCTATTACTTGCATTGTCAACATACTCTTATACTCGTGTTGCACATTGGCTACAATGCCAAGATAACCCCCACCATGAGAAGTAGTTGAATCATTGTCGTATGTCACGAAAGAGGTGATGATGCATCATATTTAAATTGATTCTCTGCCTTTGGGGCAAGTGAACTAGAACTACCAACCATTCTATATGAATCTAAAATAAAGAACATTACAAATTAACAACACAACAACTGAAAAATTAAAAACAAATCAACATTATAACTCCTTATTTTGCATAAAAGAAGAAATGTTCAAAACTTACCAAAAAAAAATTTAAAAAACTTGAAAAATCTTAATTTTATTTTTTTGGAAATTTGAAAAAAATGAAAGATTTACTCACCTTTGTGGTTCTTCTTTACGTAATAACTATTTCTTCCGCCTTGTAGACCACCAGGTCCTAACTCCGCCCGTACGCCTCACCTTCCGAGAGAAGTGGCAAACGCTAAAACCAACAATGGCAGCTGGAGGGAAAAATACAGTTTTGGCCGCTTTGATGAATTTTATCAAGAGTGGTTGAAAAACATGTTGCATCCCTTCCCTTTTACGGGCGACTAGTAATGCTTTGGATGAGGTTTTTGGTTTAAAAAATGCTTTTTAAAATGTTTTTAAGTTGGTTTGGATGCCCTAGGTTGCAAGTATGCGTGGGTTCGATTAGGTATGCCCAGGAAGGACCCACAATGAACTCGGTGTGCTTGGGTGGAATATTGGGCATACCTGGGGAGGGACCAACAATGAATCGGAACTTGTGTTGGATGGGGACATGGGGTAAATACAAGGACTCGCTAACACAAATATACATATATATTTGTAGGGTAAAAGAAGGAATTAAGTTTAGAATACCACATAGCATCATATAAACTCAAATGCCATTTAAAACATAAATGAGAAATTTTATAAAATACTCATTGTTCAAAATTCAAGCTCAATATTAAAATAATAGTATGAAGTTCAAAACTTGGTTTTCAGCGTCAAATGGATTTTCTAAATCATCAATATTATCATCGACATTAGATGATGTGGGAACATTTGAAAAACCACAAGCAGTGCCATTGCCACTCGCACTAAAAGTGTGCTCGTTTTTGGACTCCTCAAGTGCAACTTGTGGGGAAGTGGAAACATCCAAGTTAGTATCCTTTGGCTCCATATCTCATAACTTTGTGTCCCCTTGTAGACATGTTTGCGCAAAAGTAGGTGCAAATTGGAATGCACATAAACTAAGTTCTCTATCCTCTTTGAGTGTAATCTTTTGTGCTTTATTGAGTGGATGAAAAAGCATGTGGTCCAATTTGTTTGAGATGTAGATGAACTAGCAACCAATGAAGACAAAGTAGATAAGAGTTATATATCATAAAAATAAAAAAAAATAAAAATATCATAAATGAAACTTTAAATATTAATTTTTTTTAATTAAACTTGTGATAAGTTTTGATTGCAAGGGGTTGTAGGAGTTGGACTTGTTGGCCATGGCAGTATCACCAACTATGAGCATCCTTATTGAACTTATCATGAAGAGCCTCAATACTTTGACCATTGGAGTGTTCAAAATCAATGAACTCACTCGTGACTACATACTACAAATTAGGATTAGGGGAAGAGTCCATGAAATACTTCCTTCTACTCTTTACAACTTCATAATCTCTATACGGGGCAATACTTGTTGGCACAAAAATAATCTTAGCACTGTAGTATTTTGGATTAAATGCAAAAGCAAGAAGATATAGTGGGGTCATCATTGTGTTCCATCTTTCTTCAATAATTTTGTGCACTTGTTTGAGAAAAAAATCTTCAGGGTCTTCCTCTTTCTCATTTATGATGGTCTTCATCTTCTCAATCGTTGACTCGATGTCATCATATATCTCTTTGAAGCAAGGCTAGTCCATGTTAATATAATGAATGGTTCTCAAAATGGGCTCGATGAAACGAAGGAGATATTCTACACGATTCCAACCAAGAGTCATCTAGGATCATCTGCTTAATATATCTTGCCCTCTCAGTGTTGCTTTGTCTCCATATGGACCAAATTTGGTTAATGACCATTCTAGAAAGTGCCTCTTGAACCTTCACAAACCTGCTTAAGACAATCGTTTTAGAGGCGAAACGAGTCTCAACAACCTATTCAAAAATAAAAATAAAAATAAAAATAATTAAACACAAAATTTGAAGAAGAATTAGAATACACGATCAAATTATGACTTAAGCAACTAAGATAAAAAAGATAAATTTTCAAGTAACTAGAGGGAAACTAAAATATGAAATGTTATATTATTTCACTTACCTTCAATAGCTCCAATTTTGAAAACGATCTAAATATGCCTTACGACATGTGGTGGTTGGTGACAAACATTTGGATCTTCTCACCTCTATGTACAACTCTATGATCCAATCAATTTTGTTCCCAATATTTTGTAGCGTAAGATTGAGAGATTGAACCACACAACATGTCCAATAGATGTGTGAATAGCACTCCACAACTAACAATTGACAACTTAACGATTCTTTGTGTTGTCTGTTATGACTTGAACAACATTGTGAGCTCCCATTTCCTCAATGGCTATGATGAGGATATTACAGTGTTACACAGGGATGCATCCCCCCCTTCGAAAATCCTGCCGTACTCGAGACAAGGACGTCCCTGAGACATGGGGACGTTTGGGAAACGTCCCTCCATCGTCTCCGCGTTTCCCCGCCATCTCCTAAACGTTTCTCTTTCAAGGGGACGTTTCCTCTTCGTTTCTAGCCAAAAGGGGACTTTGGGACGTCCTCGATACTCCCAGACATCCTCGAGACTCCCATGAAACTACCAGGCATTTCCCACGAAAATGAAAAACATAATGATTTTTTTTTTTTAAACTTCTAGTTCTCGTTCCAATGTCTATATTTTGATTTTCAATGTTCACTAGTTCAATGAAATCATTGCAATGTGTTTTAAGCCTATAGTAATGAGACTCGCAGGTTTGAGAAGTGCAAAAAAACTTAAAAATTTAAACTTAAAACTTTTTTTTTTCACTTATTGTGAATGCAAAATGATGTGGCCAAGAAGGTTTGTATGGTTTTGGAGGTCTTAATTTGGGCGCTGCCCTTTGACCCTATTGGGGGCGTTGCCCCTTGCCCCTCAGCCCTGCTGGGGGCACTGCCCCCAGACCCCCGCATGGGGTGTTGCCCCTCAACTCTGTTGGGGCAATTTCCCTCAAAGTTGAGATTATGGGTTTTGCATCAATCATGACCTATCTTAGATGCATTCGTAGGAAGGATGCAGGCTCCTCTGAGCCATAGACTTCTAGTTATTGTTTTGATATTTTATATTTGTTTGGAACATTTGATGTCATGGATTTCATATTCCATGAGTTTTTGTATACATTTGAGTCTTTGACTATATATCTAAGTGTGCTATTTACTTCAAGTACTATTTAAACTTTACTTATTCCTTAGGCTTCTATAGTTAATCTTTTTATAACTAATTTTTCAAGTACTATACATATTTCAGCAACGCTCCCCTGCTGCCCTGCCACCGCAATTGCCCTGTTGTCCCCCTGTCGTCGTCCTCTCGTCGCCGTTGCCCATCTCCGTGTCAGGAAACTCCATGGAACTATGGGATATTAGCAATAAATTGAACATCCTTAAAATACCCCTTACAATCCACGGGAAAACTGACCCTTCAGGGACACTATTATCATTGATCAAGGGCCAATTTTCTATCATGTCCCCAACTTGGGACCTATTTCCAGTTGACGGGGAGAAAAAAACATTTTTAAATGCTAATTAAAAATAGTATTAAATAATAATGATGATATTAAATATTAAATATTAAATAATAATATAAAATTTAAATTATTTATAATAGCATTTAAATTTTATGCATCTCTAGCTAACTCGATTTGAGAAGGCATTATTACTTCCTATTTATATTGGCATGTTTCAATTGTGAAGGCATTGATTGGAAGAACGGAATTTGGATTCTTTGGGATGAAAACCCCAGTTGAATCGTTCCTTTGAATGAGATAGAAAGTTGAAACCTCATTTAGAGTGTGTTAAGATCAATCCTAGAGGAGATGAAAACCTTTTCCAGGCTTTCATCATCAGAAGTGTAAGTCGACCACGACATTAATACCAGGCGGATGATTGCCAGAAGAAATCATCCAGGGGGAGCCGCCGCTATTTCATGGGAGACTAACAATCGTTGCTCATTTGTTCGCCTCTAGAAGGGTCGTCGATAGCAACTAGCCAAAACATCGTTATCATTGCCATTGAAGCAAGCTCACCATCGATCACACAGGATATATCTTCGTACTGAGTGTCGTGTCTATTCTTCTATCTGAGAATCATCTCCATTGTGGTGTCGGGACTTCTATATCATTATGAGTGCATTCATTGGACACTCATGCATTCCTTCGTCGGGAGCTACAAGTTGATTCCTTGGGCGCGGTCAGAGCACATTCATCGGTAGGACTCACACCATCACTAGTTCTGAGGGCGAAATCATTCTGTCATTTGAGTATCTTTAGCGAGCATTATCTATTACTTTGTATCTCTTGTGCTGTAGCCAAAGTTTGGGTTAACATTCTATTTCGGCATCATTGGCTAGTGTGGTTATATGTAAATTCGGCGAGTACCTAATATATTTGCTGTCACTGGTTTGATATTCTGTGTGGAGTTCCATTTCATGTTCTCTGCAATATATGTTCATCTCTATATGTGTCAGATTTGGAAATAAAAATCTTAATTGCGTGAGGACAGTGTTGTTATTTTCCTTCCTTTAATTGGTTAATTGCAGGCCAGGTTCCTTGTTAGAAAAGTTTTTATTACATCATTAGTTTAATAATACGTAACTACTTATGTAGTTACAATATAGTTGATCGGGAATGCCCAATCAAGTTGGTTATTTACCAACCTTACAATATATTAATTGATGCTTCCCCGTGAATACAATTCGCTCGATTGCTCTCTACAATTCATCATGGTATCAAAGCATTTATATTTTGAGCCTATGCAGGGTGATTGAAAATTATTTTTGAAGTGCCTGAAAAAATCATGCCGACAAATTCTTCAACGCCGACATTTTTTTTGAATCGTCGCTTGTCAGGAAAGCATCTAAGGAAGAAGGTCAATCACGTCTGAAGGAATATCGTTGTGATCATGATTGCTGTCTATAACTTTGCAAAAGAGGCAACAAGGGAAGAACAACCGAATTGGAGTAAGGAAAGTCTTTTCTTCTATCTGAAAGAGCATTGGCAAAAAGGAGGTGTTCTATTTGAAAGTGGCATTGACGAATAAATGCTGCAAGAAGACATCGAGATTTCCTTCAATTAGAATGAGCATTGTCAGGTTTTGTTTTGAGAGAAAGGCATGCATCAATACGATAGTATCAATACTGGAGTAATGAGAAATAAAAAGAAATTTGAATGCGTGCAGACAAAACATCGGGATTGTTTGGCACTCATTCTAAGAGAC
>VDFB02077498.1:0-86361 GCA_007258455.2 Sequoia sempervirens
TATGAATTAAAATAGAGTCGGGTAGGATGTGGTACCAGAAATTTGATACATATGTGTTGAGTTTGATATTTGAGCGTTCTAAATCATATCATTGTGTTTATTATAAAACTGATGGTGATCATTTCTTGTTTATTTCATTATATGTTGATGATATGTTATTTATTGGAAAAGGGAAAGGTATGATTTAAGAACTGAAATCTCAACTTGCTGCTAAATTTGAAATGAAAGATCTTGGTGCAGCTAAACACATTCTTGGGATGGAAATTAAAAGAGATAGAGTAAATAGAAAGCTATGGCTTGGACAAAGTAAGTATGCAAATCCAATTTTACAGAGGTTTGATATGCATGATTGTAGACCATTGTGCGTTCCTATTTCAGTTGGAAAAAAGTTATCTATTTCAGATTGTCCAACATCCCCATCGGAGATGGAAGACAAGAGCATATTTCCTTACTAGAGTGCAGTTGGAAGTTTGATGTGTGCTATGGTTTGTACTAGACTAGATATTGCCTAAGTAGTGGGAGTTCTTTCCAGATATGTGAATAATATATTGGGTGTCTTTTGGAGTGGTGTTTTTCTCCTGAAAGGGTTTTCCCCATGTAAATCACTATGTCATGGTATGCATGATATTTATGTTTATTTCTGTTCCAGTTTCTGTAACTGCTAAAGATCTGTAAATTTTTTGCATTATTCTCCTCTCAAGATTAGTGTAGGAAGTTGTTCTGCTACCTTAGCTTCCTTACATGATCAACCTCAAGTGACTCATTAGTCTTCCTCAAGTGACAACTGATTACCATAGGAGTACTTATTGGTTCAGAATCCTCCATGCCAAACTTCTTCAACATCTCTCTAACATACTTATCTTGAGAAATAAAGATACCATCATCTAGTTGAAAAATTTGAAGCCCAAGGAAGAAAGACAACTCACCAATCATAGAAATATCAAATTATTTCTTGATTCTGCACACCATGTCTAGATCTTTTGATAACTAGAAACTATCTGGTTGCTCAATGTAGACCTCTTCCTCTAAATCACCATTCAAGAAGGATGAATTGACATCTATATGATAGATTGGAATTCTTGTGAGCAAAAAAGGAAAGAAATATCCTTATTACTTCCTTTCTGGATACTGAAGCAAAAGTCTCCTCAAAATCAATACCTTCAACTTGTGAATAACCCTTGCATACCAATCTTGCTTTGTTCCTCACAACTTCACAATGTTCATTTAGCTTGTTCTAAAGTAACGACTTTGGTACAATAACATTCTTATTAGCTGGTTTGAGAACTAAATACCATGTTAGATTCTTTTCTATCTAATTCAATTCTTCTTCCATTGCCTTCAACCAACCTTCATCTTTACTAGCATCAAAAAATTTATTCGGCTCAACTTTTGATAGTAAACACAAATTCACTTGCTCAATTGCTTTTATAAGCCTTCTTTTGGTCAAGACACCCTCATTCTTGTCTCCATGATCTGATATATTGAATGGTTCTTCTAAACATACTTTGCTAGAGTCTTAGGAACCTTTTTTTGATTCTTGTTCATTCTCTTATTTCTCTTCTTCTTCTTCTTCAAAGCAAGGAGGTCTATCAAATCTGCAAACCTCTAGCTATTATGATATCTGACACATATCTTCATCTACTTTAATATTTGTGAGCTTTCAACCATCTTTCCCAATATCTTGTTGTAGCATCTATAGGCCTTGCTTCTGGTTGAGTAACCGAGAAATATCCCTTCATCACACCTTGAATAAAAAATTTCAAGGTATTTTTCATCTCTCTTGATGTAGCATTTTCTGCCAAAAATTCTAAAGTATCTAACAATAGGAGGCCTTTCACACCATAGCTCATAAGGGGCCTTAGTGCTATTGAACCTCAACTGTACTATGTTAAGCAAATAGACACTAGTGTGATTTGCTTCCTTTCAATATATATTAGGGAAATTTATATCTTTCATCATTTCCCTAGCCATCTCTTTCATAGTACTATTCTTCCTCTCCACTACCCTGTTATGCTAAGGGGTCCTAGGAGAAAACGTATGTCTCCTAATACCATGATCTTCACAAATTTTTTTGAATGCATTTGAAGTAAATTCACCTCCTATATTTGATCTTATGCATTTGATGTTAACATCCATTTCATTCTCAACTTTTTCTTTGAAGATTTTAAACTTATCAAAAGATTTTGATATTTCTCTTACAAATGTAACCCAAGTCATTCTAGAGTAGTAATCAATAAGAAAAATGAAATACTTTTCACCTTGTTGACTCTTTATTCTTGTAGGTACACATAGATCAATGTGAATAAGCTCCAATGACATTGTAGAACACTCCTTTCTCTTGAAATTTTGCTTTGTCTTATTTCCCATTTAACACTCCTTGCATAATGTGTTTGCAAACTTAGTTATCTTAGGCATATCTCTCACTGCGTGAGTAGAGATGATCTTCACCATATTGTCATAGTCAACACTCATTGAATTGAGCAAGTAAATAGGTTCTTCCATTTTCCTCCTTTAGATGATAGACATTTCCATTTGTCCTAGTACCTTCTTCCACTAATCTTCTAGACCTTGCCTTCCTAATCTCACAACCTTTGGCATGAAATGTAAGATTATATCCTTTGTTGCACATCTAACTAATATTGAGGAGATTATGCTTCAACCCTTTGATATAGAGGACATCCTCAGTCTCGTTCTTTCCATCACTGGTTATAGCACCATTTCCACAAATTTGTGTTGACTTACCACACCAAACTTAACAAATCCACCATTCCACTTCGTAAGGTTGATAAACCTCTGCTTCTCACTGGTCATGTGGTTAGAACAACCATTGTCAATCACCCAAGCATTTGCTTCTTCCTTTGCATGAAAGGAAGTCCACATAACCATATATTTCATTATTTTTGTCATCCTGTAAGGTACCAAACATCTTACATTTTCCAAAATCACTCCTTTTTTCATCCACTTTTAGATCCATGAAGAGGGTTTCATCACTTGAATCATTATCCTCATCTTATGAGGAATAATTACTCTCTTTGGAATAGAGACTTCTTTTGAACTTCTCACTTTTGTTACTATCCTCTTATTCTTTAAAAGGACATTTAGAGGAAAAATGACCAATCCTCCCATAATTGAAGCACTTGAAAGGTAACTTACCTTTTTATTTTCTAGACTTTCCCTTCTTTAATCTTCTCACAAAGTTCACTTCTACCTCATCAAAGTCACCATACTGATATGTAGTTTCATCTTCTTCCTTATTACTAACTTTGAATGTTGCTTCCTTCTTTGGAACATCTTTGTCAAATTCTCTCATTTCATAGGTTGTGAGAGAACAAACAATTCATCTACTGAATACTTATCTAAGTCCTTAGACTCCTCAATGGAAAATACCTTATGGCTATAATATTTAGAGAGAGATCTTAGAACCTTCTTCCCAATCTCATATTCTTTCACTTCTCCACCAAGACCTCTGATGTCAGTAACTACTTTATCCACTCAGAGCATATATCTAGCAATATCTTCATCCTCTATCATCCTTAGGGTCTCAAATATGCTCTTTAAGTTTTACATCTTGACTTGCTTCACTTTATTATCTCCTTTATAAATGTTGCTCAACTTTTTCCAAACATCCTTCATAGAACTGCAATTGATCACCTTAGAAGTTTTGAATTAGCTAACCCACATATGATAGAATTCTTTTCCTTGGAATTGTTCTCATTCAACCTGATCTTAACTAGATCTACTGGAGGAGCAACAAGAGTAGTGTAACCATCCTTGATAGATTTCCAAACACCAAACCCTAGAGAGTTTATACGGCCTTCTATTCTTAGTTTCCAAAAGATGTAATTTGTTCCATCAAACCTAGGGCCCTTGTAAGATCCATCATGTGCCATCCCAAAAATTTCTTCAGGAGGTTAAGATTCTTCAAAGGAACTTGGATCTGATCCCAATTTTTGAACACACTTGGATACTGAGAGGGGGCAGATTAGTATCTTCAAAGGCTTTAAACACTTCAGATCTTAAACCCTTCAACAATATGCAAATTTAGACTTTTAACAAGATCAAGAATTTGTAAATAGATCAACACTACTTAATGAAATCAACAACAATGAAATATAAAGAAATGGACACACATACACAAGATAACATTGGATTTATGTGGAAAACCTAAGAAGGGAAAAACCACAGTGAAAAATATTACAATATAGAAAGCTCACTACTTACAAATATTACAATTTGTTTTAAGGCTCACTGCCTAAGGAAGCACACTGCTGCCTGAAATAATTGTAGGCTAAGGCGCACAACCTTAGGGAAAGATACAAAGGACTTGTAGGCTGAGGTACACAACCCTAGGAAAAGATACAAGATACAAGGACCTACTTAAGAGACTCATTGTCTAATAGCAGGATACATGAAAATTTAAATTACAACATATGTCAACAATACACTCTACTTACTAAGGCATTAAAGAACACCTAGTTCTTCTTTTTCATAACTTACATCATCATTACACACTTGCACACGCCACAACACACACTCTCAACTTGCAATTGACTTTTTCTTCCATTTATATCCTCCACAAGATCACAAAACACCAAATAGGTCAGCCATAATAGGATACAAATAATAACCTCAGTAAGTCAACCAAAAACATAATGTGGTACTATCTAAGAGATATATAGGACAAAAAACAACTTTACAACTTCCAATGTGATCCCAAACAACACTCACGCTAGTGCGCATCAACATAAGTTGACAACAAGGAAACATGTCACACATTACCAGTTAGCTCAAATACTTTCAACTAATTTTCTCAATGTTGTTCTCAACAAGATAGGGAAGGAACCAAATAAATCTTAACACAACTTCAAATTAGTGGCGTAGACCCCCAAGAGCATAGCATAAGAAAGAGAACAAGCCCTGTCGGCTAGACATCCACGAGTTACCTAGAAAACTAACTCAAAATAATATGCGACACAAAATAAATCAAGCATTCATGTGCAGACCATAAAGAGGCATTCCATGAAAATCAAACAAGACTTCCAGATACTTTTTTCACACTATCATGCAACAAAAAACCACCACAAACCAAATAAAAATTGAACACTTCATCTCAGAAGCACAAAATACACAACCATGAGATAGAACATTAACAAACCAGCTTGCGGTAAACTCCATTACATGAAAATTGAATTGAGACATTGCACAAGAAATAAGAGCACATTCACCCACCCATAGGAGTAAAAACAACAATACAAAGAAATGCAAATAATTTCTCAAACTAGTCTCAACAAGCAACAAAATTGCCAAACTCACTACAATTATGGTCAGAGACCTCCTTAGCAACACTGGTGACTTGAAAAAGATAGGTGTGAAACATACACAATGTATAAACACTAAATCCCAAACTACAAGACCATAACTTCAAAGGCGAAGGAATTCAAAGCATTCTCCCAAATAGTCTTCAAAGAAACTTCCTATTGCAAAAACTTTCACCAACATACATATCCCAAAACTTCCTTGTAGCAACAAATCCTTTCTCAAGAACAATAGAAGAGAGCATACAACATACTAGAGACCATAAAAAACATCTCTCCACTTTAGCATTACGTTTAATCCTCATCTTAATGCTTCTAATCCTCATCTTAATATATCATCATGATATCATCTCTCCTAACAACAACCATACTCAGTACAACTTTAATTGTCATCAAACAAGGCATGGCATCCAACCATGAACATATCACCATAGAGTATCAATAACATACAACTTTAAGCACCAATGACAACCCAAATTGAGTGTAGACACAAGAATCAATGACATCCCAAAATAAGTGTTGACATCAATGACAAACATTGACAAACATATGTGCAGCAATCTAAAAAACACATGTACAACATCTACAACTACTCTGATGAAGTCCAAATCCACAAAGAAACTTGGAACAATAAATTTTCCTAGGTCAAGGTTCCAAACATTCGAAATAGGGTTTTTTGAAAATCTTCTCTTTTACCAATGCTTGAAGAGTGACCATATAGTTTTAGAAATGATAGAATCTTGGAAATCCCTAGCATTTCCTAACAACCTATTTTTCAAAATTTTAGACCCTTGGGCATGGATTTCTTTTCACATGAAGAACCTTAGAGTTGAAACTTAATGTCCCCATCCAATTCCCTTCTTAACTCTGTGGGTTGGGAATTAGTTTGACTCATGGCATAGGGTTCTAGACAATCTAAGGTCTTGAGATGTGATTGGTCCTTTTTAAAAATTAGGAAAAATGAGGCCTTTGATATGATTTCAATGTAAGAATAAAACCCTAATGATGTGAAAACAAGAGAATTTAGAAAAAAATTATAAAACAAGGAAATTTTTTTAGGACTTACTTGTTGAACACTCGAAACCTAATTCTCTTCTGAAATGTTGAAGGACTTTGAATTTACAATTCCTTCACACAAGATGAGTGCAAAGATACTTAGAAACTTGAATGAGTTCCTTGTGATGAAAAACCAAGTAAAATCTAGTAGATATTAGTCAATTTTTCTATTAATGCTCATACACAAATAGAGTGTTTGTGGTTAGCCATTTCTCACTTTGAATATTAAACATTGATTTTAGATGATGCAAGATAAATCAATAGTGATGATAGTATTTTTTATTTATTTGAAAATACTTCAAGTATTAAAGTTGTAATGCATTAAAAATTTAGACCAATGACGAGTTGTCAAACAAACAGTAACTTTACATGTCATTTTATTGGCCCCATATTAAAAATAAAGTCTCTGAACAATTTAAAAGAACATCTAGACTTCAATGGCAGTGATAGGGATAGGTGTCACAATTATACATTATTGCAACTTCTACGTGTCTTCCTTTTACATCCAGTGATATGGAATGGGCGTGCGATGCAATGTCATGTGGAGTGACTCAAAAAATGGTCTCTTAAAGAAAATGAAGGAAATTTCAAGGCCATGACATGCCATTGAAACATTTCAAAATATTACAGTGTCGGTCAGCCTTTTAAAACCTCAAGAGCATGTGATGGATGAACATGATAGGACACTAATAAGGAGCAACCATTTAGGAATATTATGGCACATAGTTGGCACACAACTAAAAACAATGACACATGGAAACAAAGAACATGGTTGCAGATTTAAAGATTATGCCAAACAAAAATGTGTGATACATAAGAAAGCAAGTGATGCAATAAGAATAAGACATGTGGTGTTAGCGGAACCACCAATCAACATGCAGTGAAGGTAATTTAACTTATGATAATGCTATCAAGATTTAACTCTGTAGTAATTTAACTTGTTTTTAAAAGATCACACATTAATTGTCAATAGTCGATCTTTAGGAATAGGGTGGCAATCAATGATGGTTAAAAGAATCTCCAAGGAGAAACTTAAAGATTGGATGTAGGCTGAGAAAGTCATCAACAAAATAGAAGAAAAAGTAATAGGGATCCAAGGGTACTTTAGGGATTAGGGTTTAAGGCATGAAAAAATCATTTTTTTGTAGAGAAACCTTAAAATTTGAAAGTCCTAACATTCTATTAGGTTTGTTAGAATTGGCTATGGAGATAGCCTGCCAAGAACTAGAGGCCAAATGAAAAGCACAAAGAGAGTGATGCAGCCACAGTAGGAGGGTTCCTAATGAGAACAGTTCAGACTATGCAACAAGAGTCACACAATGGAAGAAACATAGAAAATGGAGGCAAACACAAATTCAAACCTTCTTATAATTATAAAATTCAATTACAATTAGCTGACAACATTCAGATGTACAGATTCGACTCACAGGCTTGATACAACATGCTCAAAATACCATCTTCCTATATGCTCCTCAATGCGAGCAAAAATATTACATATCAGATCCTATATTCTAACTTTGCTACTTTCTAATGATCAACTACAATGATTTATATCACATCTTGAGATCTAGAATCATTCGTGTCGACCCAAGATCATTACAATCTCCAATGAAAGAAAATGTAATGCATGCATGAATAGGTCAGAATCAAATTTGAATTACTCCACGGTGAATGAATGAGATGAAGTGTGGACCTAAATTAAGGTCAGGGACACTCCATGGTACAATTCAAATCACACCATTAAGATCCACAAGATACAAGAAGATCCACAAATGATTGAACTAGCCGTCAGATAAGAGAATTATTTTGGTCAGTTCAAGAAATTGCCACATAATCTGGAAGCAAATTTTTTTTAGAAAAATGTCCAATCACACTCAAATCTTGGAATAAGGAAAATGAACATGTCCATAGGGTAAACATAGATCCGCAAGGTCTGGTGAGCAAACATGATGAATCCGCCAACTGGGACTGAACAAAGAATTGAACAAGAACAAAAACTGAAATGAAATATTTTTGGTTGATGCAAGATTGCCATGACCCAAGGATGCTCCTACATTAGACACCCCTAGTGAGAAAAGATGTTCCATGAGAGGAACTCATTAACATTTTTCAGGGTTCGGGATATAGATCCCATGCTCATTCTTGATCCAAATGTCTTCTCTGTCTGTACTTTTCTTCCTCCTAGCCTATTTTCTTTCCTCTGTCAGATCCTTCAATTTCTTCTCTTCACCTTCTTTTCCCTATCTCATAACTGCACATGATAGTAAGGGACGTTTATGACCACTCAATTTCTTCCACCCATTTGATCTACCTCTTCTGCAAGACTCCATTTTATCTGCAATTTTATTTGTAACCATAGTCTTTTATTGCCTAATTCTACCCTTACACCCTTCCGGTACCACTCACTCTCATATTTAGCCACATGGTTCCTCTTCAAATCCATTCCTTCCTTTAGTACAACCTCTGCATCTCGCTTCTCAACATTGCAACTCTTCAAAACTCAAGTTCCTCACTTCCTCCTACTTATTCTTCAAGGAAGCCAAAGTAAACTTCTACCCATCCTTCTCTACAATGATCAAATTCCTTTTGCAATAATATATAGCTCCTCTATGAAACTGCCAAGGTCTACCCAATGGAACATGATAGGCACTCATAGACAAAACATCACACAAAACTTCATCTCTGAAGGGGCCAATATTAAAGTTCACCAAGCACTACTCTCTTACCTCCTTTTAATGATAATCTTGTAACCAACTTATCCTATAAGGAAAAGGATGTGTAAACCTCTTGAAACCAAGATTCTCCACCATCTCCTTAGATACTAGGTTATCAGTACTTCCACTATCCACAATAATCTTACAACACTTACCTCCCGATTTGCACATAGTCCAGAAAAGATTCTTCCTTTGTGAAGTCTTAGTCTCTTCCTTGCTCTGCCTCATCAGGACTTTCCTAAGCATAAGAGATTCTCCTGGTCCAGTTCTATCCCATCTAATGCTTCAGTTACTTGCTCTTCATGTGCCAAGAAATTATTTTTACCAGTTCCTTTATTTGATTCCTTAGGACACTCAAAAGATCGATGTCCAGTTTCTCCACACTTGAAACATTTACCCAAGAATTCCTTGCTGCCATTTCCTCTCCTCTGTGCCCTTTGATCCAATTCTTTACTCCACTTAGATCTTGATTCTTCTTCACTTGTTTTCTTGTCCTTGTTGCTCATCTACTTATTTTTCCCTCTAGGATTATTCTATTGTCTTCTCTTTACTTTGTCTTCCAACTTAAGAGCATACTAGTAGGCATCCTCAACTGTGGAAATCCTCAACATACTCATCTCGTCCTAAATGTTAAATCTAAGGTCATTTATATACCTTTCCACCTTCTCCCTAGTCATCTCTCGATGCCCTGATCTGATTGTCATCTTGTAAAATTCCTCGATATACTCTTTCACTCATGTCCTACTTCAGGTTCTACAACTTCTTGAACAATTCCAACTCATAGTCTTCCAGAATGAACTTAGCCTTTAGCCTTGCAACCATCTGCCTCCATCGAGTGATTCTTGTTTCACCATTTTCCACTCTATCCTTTTGCAACTCTTTCCACCATAAAGCAACATGTCCTTTCAACTTATTTTGTGCCAACCTAACCCTTAACGGGTCTCTAATATCCTCAAGCTCAAAATAGTCTTCCAACTCTCCTATCTAGTCTATCAAGTCTTTTGGATTTAATGTACTAGAGAAGTTAGAAACCTCCACCCTATGACTTTTACTTACTTGTGACACTGCTCTCAACAATCTATCTTTTGTTTCATCTATCGGTCCTTCAACCTCTTCGGCCTCAAGTTCTTCTGCAGCCTCTTCATATTCATCCTTCGGTTCAGGATTTCTGCTCAAACCACCCAAGACATTCCAGATCTCATTCCTCATCTCATTTCTAAAGTCCTCCATCATTTGATCTATTCTTCTAGGGTTCATCCTTCTCGACAACATCTCTCCCCTTACCCAGTGCAACTGCCTCAATTCGGTGATCTGACCACAAGGTTTCAATTTCCTCTCTTGGTGATCTATTGAACACACTTATAGCTTGTCTCAAATCGGCGATCTATTCACCCAAGGAATGCCACAAGGACCACAACCCACTCAAAGTTCACAACCAGATCTTATCTCAAGATTCATAGGTTCGTAACCTACTCTAATACCATTTGATGTAGCCATGGTAGGAGGGTTCCCAGTGAGAATAGTCTGGACCATGCAACAAGATTCACACAAAAAAAGCAACATATAAAATGGAGGAAAACACAAATTCAAACCTTCTTATCATCAAAAAATTCAATTACAGTTAGCCAGCAACATCCAAATGTATAGATTCAACTCACATGCCTAATACAACATGCTCAAAATACCATCTTTCTATATGCTACTCAATGCGAGCAAAAATATTACATATCAAATCCTATATTCTAACTTCGCTACTTTCTAATGATCGACTACAATGATTTATATCACATCTTGAGATCTAGAATTGTTCGCATTGGCCCAAGATCATTACAATCTCCAATGAAAGAAAATGTAATGCGTGCATGAATAGGTCAGCCTCAAATTTGAATTACTCCACGGTGAATGCATAAGATGAAGTGTGGACCTAAATTAAGGTTAGGGAAACTCCATGGTACAATTTGAATCACACTGTTAAGATCCGCAAGATACAAGAAGATCCACAAATGTTCGAACTAGCTGTCAAATAAGAAAATTATTCTGGTGTCGGTTCAAGAAACTGCCACATAATCCAGAAGCAATAACCTGCCAGAAAAAGGTCCAATCATGCTCAAATCTTAGAATAAGGAAAATGAACATATCCAAAGGGTAAACATAGACCCGCAAGGTCTGGTGAGCAAACATGTTGAATCTTCCAGCTAGGACTGAACAAAGAACAAAAACTAAAATGAAATATTTTTGGTTGATGCAAGATTGCCATGACCCAAGGATGCTCCTACATCAGAGAGAAGATTTGAATATGACAAGAATAAACTATATTCTTATCAATTATGATTCAATGTTTTGTTGTGATACAAATGTAGTAGAAACCCCTTGGTTATATAGCCAAGGTGAGATGCAAGATGTCATAGGATTATGATAAATGTCTTAATCATATGACATGTGACAACTAATCACAACTATACCTAGGTTCACATGTGTTACAAGTCAAAAGATAAGATAACAACTAATGATAACTAACACCTTCTAGAAAGATTCCTAGGACCTAAGTAAACTTAACATGTAAATAAGTCCCCTAGTAATGAATTAACTAGGTACAAGACTTTATTTACACCAACACCCCCCCTTAAGTGCAACTTAGGGAGTAGCAGATTATTATGCAAATGACACAAAGATGAAAGAATGTGTCTTGGCTACTAGGCCATGTTAGGTACCCATGAACACATGCAAAAAAATTCTCACAAATGGAGAAAAGGAGAAAACCCAGTGGGACAAAAATCCTCCCCAAAAGAGAGATGAAAGATACAAAAAATAGATGCTCTTAATGAAGAATGGGAAGGCCAACACCCAATGTGAGGAAAGAGACCCCCCCATAAAAGAGAAGAAGAAGAGAGACAATGCAACCCCCCCTCAATGTTGAGTCTCCTACAATGATGGTAGAAGCTCAAAATTGAATGTTGAAGATGATCCAATCTCATCGAACAACATTCCTCCCCTTAGGAAGAAACAAAACCGCGGATGTATGCAAGATGTCAAGAAGATGGATGATATGTGATGATGTCTCTGAAGCATGCTCAAGTGTCTCCATGTTGATGTTGAAAGCTGACACACTCCAAATAGGCATTCTAGGCCACACTGTTGAAGAGGAAAAACCAAAATCTAGTAGAGATGAATGTAGAACATGATCCAAAGACAAGGATATCCCCTTTGAAGAAAAAGAAGCCTCCTCCAAATGCTATCCAAAAGTATCCACAATCACGTCAAATTGCACAAAATGATCATGCAGAGATTGAAGTAGAGGGTCAAGGTGTTCCCTCACAACAACTGAAGAAGTAGCATCTTCATCAAAGAGAAGATGAATCTCATCAATTATCATTCAATATTTTGTTGTTATACAAATGTAGTAGAAACCCCTTGGTTATATAGCCAAGGTGAGATACAAGATGTTAGGATTATGACAAGTGTCTTAATCATATGTAATGAGACAACTAATCACAACCACCTAGGTTCACATGTGTGTTACAATTCAAATGATAAGATAACGACTGATGACAACTAACACATTCTAGAAAGATTCCTAGGACCTAAGTAAACTTAATATGTTAATAAGTCCCTTAGTAATGAATTAACTAGGTACAAGACTTTATTTACACCAACAGGTTGGCAAGTTCAATGTAGATGGATTGCATTATAGTGCGTGTTAAACTATGAAATATGGTTCTTGAGTGAACTAAAAAAATACCACAAGCAGAGCATATCTATTGAAACATAAAGTGAAATATCTAAATTGGAACTTGCTTGATTGAAAAATGGTTGCAAACACTACAAAATTATTAGAAAATTAGATAAGTTCCCATCCAATGTGCTAGAGATGTGTAAATAATTTTTTAAGCATGAAATAATAAGATAAAACAATATTAACCCATTCTACCAAAAATAGATGCAACAATCAAGAAAAAGCATAAGAGTTAGCAAATATTGTTGAAAATAAAATAAAACCTTACTAGAACACTAACTTCTATTACACCAAGTCTATGATGGTTGTGTTAATGAATGATGGAATTGATTACATTTGAGTTCCTTTCCTAGAAACATAAGGGTACATTTCATGGATTCTTGGAAATCGCCCAAGTTGAGGCTATTTTTTAGATTTTTCACTATAAGATTGGATGGCTAGGATCAAAAGTAAAGATCAAGGGCTCATATTGGTTGAGAACCTTGGAAGGATGAGAGGAGGACACGTGTCCTCATTTTATTGGTGGATGGAGATGATTTCAATATTGAATGGGAATCTATGGAGAATTCCCTTGGATAAATTGGAGGGATAAGATGGAAAAGGGTATTTGGGAGGTTGGGAAAGTACTTTGTCCCATGTGACATGGTACCAAGACCCATACTAAGTTAACTCTCACCTTCATTAGGAGTGATTAGAAGAAAAACTCTTACCTCTTGGCCATGCCATCTTCTTGATTCATGCATCTAAGAGATCTATGTATTTGTAATTTTCTCATTGCAATTATGCTCTATAATATCAAATATATAAATTACAAACATTAGGTCCTAGATAGATTATTGTTCATGCAAAAATTTAACTTGAATTATAGCCATAATGTCATAGAGTTGGTCCATTTCCAGGAGTTTGTGGATATTTGTCTTTGGTACATGTGGTGAAGAGTAAAACTAGTGGAACTATTCAAAACTCACTATTGTGTCTAGAATAATCAATTAGCTAAAATCCACCATTATTTTTTTTGAATCGAACAAATAAAACTAATTATAGATTGTTAAAGTTTTCATCTTCATTTTTACAATGTATTGTTTGCAAAAATCTTCTTATTGGAAAACAATAGTTGTCAATGCACCCTAGATTTGATAGTGAAGTTGAATAATTTGGAACGAGCCCACCAAGGATCAAGTCTTATTCAGTACAAGACCCTGACATCATAAGGGATGAGGCCAAGATTGTACCTCAGACAAATTTAGTGGAATAGATATCCCTCAATCCTTGACTCTCAATCGAAAAGATCTCAATCTATTTGAATTGATGTAATAATATTCCAACAAAACAAAACAAAACAAAAAAACAAACGACACCATTAAAACATTAGGAACAACTGGAATCTTAATATGATTTCAGTGTATTCTCCGAGAGCTTATGAGAGTTCTTCTGCATGATGTAATAGATTTTATTCATATGGTTTGTATTTATCCGTTGTCTTGTTCATTGTATCAATCTCTTAATAAATGTAATAAGCTAGTACCCGTGTAGATTTTTGTACTCCTAACAGGGGATTGCAGACGAAACATATCGCAGGTTGTTGGGTACTACCTCTGCAATACCCTGTCCTTCACACAAACCCAGCGACCATGTGATATATCTAGGAGTCAATTCTCAGCATTGGAGGTTAGCTTTTGAAAGGTAGCGCGACCTGCGCTTGACCAACTTTGGCTTCACTCTGATCAAATCTGGCCAGACCTGCACAACTCAGCCATATATTCTGGAGCTTCAGTACCAAAACAATTTGAAAGTTGGTAGTTTACGAGTATATATTTTGGAGATTCAGTACGAAAACAATTTGAAAGTTGGTAGTTTACACGAGTTTTTGAGGAAGTAAGGATTAGTAAGACTGTTAACTTTCCGATCAAGATCTAAAATAGAAAATCGGACATCAATTTTTTTTTAAGATAATTTAAAATCAAGATTCTTGATCTCTCAGACTGCTTGATCTTAAAGACGTCATCAAAGTTTTTCATTCATTCATCCATTTACCAGAACTTGCATGAACAACCGTACTGGCTCTTGTACCTGAGATTTGTAGTGTGTCACTCTGTTAATGGTGGCAGTTATAAGACGTGCTTCATTCATGGTGTCATTATATAATGTACCCTCCCCTCTTGCTGCGTCAGTCCCATAGTCCGCGGCAAGCATTTGGATTTTAACAGTCAAAGAATCTTCTATGTCCGCGGGGTGTTTCATGGTTGTTGGCCACCTGCAGCGGCGGATTTTTTTCAAATGCTGAGTGACTATTACGTAATGAAAGCATTGGGCTTCACGGGTTTTCGAGTCTTCAATACTTGCTGCCATACAGCGCTAAATATGCCTCCGTATGATTTTGGGTGAATGTCTTGATAAAACGCAGACGTACCACCTTTTAAATGTATTCAACGTACTTCTCTTAATCATTAACGTATAATGTTAAGCTTTTTGTTTAAACTTCAATAGTAGTGTTGAAAGGGATTGGGAGGTTAAATAGGACATCTTTATGTAGGAGGTCAAATTATGATATTGTTATCACGATTCAATCTTGTAGTTTTTTGAGTCAAATTATATGGTTGTAGTAATATCATAATTTTGTATGTAGTTCAAATTTAATATTATTGTATTTTTTAATATTTATCTAATAGTTTCTCATTTTGTTATTGTTAGGAAATTTTTAGATTATATAAGTAAAATATAAATATTTTTGTTTCATGATTAGTTACATTTTGGATATCTTTTATGACCAACAACACAAGCAAAAAAATTAATTCTATCTTGTGGTAAGACACCAAGGCTAGCACAAAAAATAAGGCATAGAAGAGGGGCATGATTTCTAAAACCATTAGAACATCCTTCTAACATCTCCACTAAACCATCCTTGACACCCAAAAGGTTACAAAAAAGACAAGCCAAGATGAGCAAATGGTTTTCTCTCTCAAAGGCCATAATTTTTCTTAAACCCTAAACAACTAAGATTATTAGAGAATCATGTCATGCATACCTACACCTTGTGTATGAACTATTAAGTATATTCACTTGTGGGGATATTGTTATTTTGTTATCTTAAATTCCATATTAAAGGATGTATTTATCAACTTAATAAGATGTTTTATAGGTAGCTAATTACTGTTTGACCTTGTGAAAAAACTTGGAGCCAATCATATATTAGGTATAAATACTACTAGTTTAGTCATGTACAATATTATTTTTTATATTTTCTATTAAGGATACCTCTAAGAATGCCCCTCCTAGGGTTAGTTGAGCCCAAAGTGAAGGTTAGTTTATCCACTCATAATATTTGGTCCATTCATGACATTATTTGAGCATAAATTCTACTATTGTGTTTGTCACCTTTTGCTAGTTTTAGTTATGGTGCTAGTCTTTGGGATATTGGGGGCTACATGTTTGATATCCAACAAACTTCAAAGGGGGTCACAACATAATGGTGAAAATAGTATAACCATTATTGATTGCCATTTAGTTGTGCACATGTGTTTGAGAATATCTTTATTACAATTATATATTGACAAATTGGGCACTCTTGTGTTGGATTTGGCTCATGTCTCAATTCCTATTTGTCCCTTTTTCCTTCCACTTACACTCCTAACACATTCAACATCCTTCCCTCATTTATTACACCCAATTCATACTTACCTCAATACAATGACTCCTTGCCTATAGATTTACCATTTCAGTAACTACGTTCATTTTTATACCATTTAGAATTGATCCGATGGCTCATGAAAATGAACCTAAAATTTAAAATTCAAATTCTAACTTTCCCACCCCTTTTCACTTGCCATTATGAGCTAACATAAAACATATTTGGGTGGCATGTTTTTATGTCTTGATATTTAAAGACCTTACCATTAATACACACATAGACACAAGAGGAATAAAAGGGATATGCATAACACATTTTAGTTTCTTAAGGGATGAAAAATTGGAATCATGATATATTCATATAGGCCATTTACATGTTTGTGTATAGGTTGTCTTCAAATATTTTCTTAGATTTGTAAAGCCAATTAAACTAGGTATCTAACCTAGGAGAACTTGACCCTATTAATTCAATAGATTATTTCAAGGTTTTTGTAAATATTGTAGTCCTAACCAATGTACTAGAAATCAAAGATCAAAGATAAGAATTTAAAAAAATTGTATCTTACTAGCCTAAATTCCTGTTGTTTGATTGGGAAAAGGTAGATCACTATGCTCTTCCCAATTGTTTGATTGGATTAAAGGTGACCTCAAGACCCACTTGGCTACAAACCTATTCAGGAGAGCCAGAATGGTGGACCAAAGCTTTTTAATCCATTTTTTTGTTTTATGTGATGTGGTTGATTTGACTAATTTGAATGATTGTTAATGAAATGATAATGTAAATTATGAAAATGGAACAATCTATTATGATTTCTAACAAATTGAATGCAGACAAAAAAATGAGATCTAGAAATGTAGAGTGTGGAAACAAAGAAACTTGGAGTTGAAATTTAGTACAAAACTAGATGGTCTAGGCATGGTACACCCTAGACTATCCTCCTATTTTTTGGGATCTGAGAACACAAGCTTGAAATCGTTGGTTTGCAACTTTTTTCTAATGGGAGTTGTTGTCAAAACTTTGTTAATAAGAAAATGCACATTCTATGACTTGAAAACTTGTAGGGTTTTGATGTATGAATGGATAAATAGCCTTCAATATTCCTCTAATTCACTTCAGATCTACAACCTGTACATGCACATGAAAAGAGAGGAAGGTTTGTGCCATATAGGGGCTTTCCTAAATCAAACCCTATTTTTTAAATTTCTACCTCCACAATGGCCAACTATGATAAAATAAAGCTTATACCTGGTTGAATAGAGGTTAATAATAAACAAGTAATGAATTGACAACATTTCTATAACTCACCACTTAGATATGATCACCTTGATGTATTGAAGTCATATTCATCACCTTTAAGGATCCATTATTGCTAGGCTTGAATTGATTCAAAGACCTACAAGTGTTAGTGCTCATAAAAAAATGAAAAACATGAAAAATACTTACATAACACATGACATGATGCTTGAATGATGAAATGTTGCAATAATCTTGATAATTTTTCTCTTGACTACCCTTGAATGCTTTTTAGGACACTTGATTTTCTCAATTGAATTCTTCTAGCTTTCTTAGGATTGAAATTGTGAAAATACTTTGTATTTATATACAATTCTTCTAATTTCCTAAAATAAAATACCTATATTCAATATTTAAAATTAGAAACTAAAATAATAAATTACCAAGATTGACATATTCAAATTTGGAGCCAAAAATACTGGTCTAGGGGGCAGGGCGCCCTAGACTAGATTCCTTCTTTTTAAGAATCAAAAGTGTTGGGAGAAAAATATTAAATGCATAGTTTGATTTCCCATGTTTAATTTTCTAAGAAGTTTATAAAATGGGCAATTAATGCATACTTAGGTCCAAGCACATAGGGGGAGAAAAACCTAGTGTGAAATTGTTAAGAGTGGCATTTTTTATGCTATATTTAGCCCCCACTTTAGTGAGAGTATGAACTTATGCTCAGACTCACAATAAAGTAATAATATGTCAAGAGGGATTCAATTATCAAAATATTGAAGAGATAGGATGATATTGAAGCTATAGGGGATGTGCTAGCCCTCAAGATTCAAGATCCTATGAAAAGACAACATAAGGAAAAAGAAACACACATGTATGAGATGCAATATAACATCATAAACATGAATCTTACATGATGAAAATACACAAACATAAAAAAAATACAAACAAACACAATGCAAACATGATGCAATCATGTGAAGGAGTATGACAATCACAAACTAGTAAGCTCTATAGAAATATTACTAGGATCCATACCCAAGGAATTCATGAGTCACAAGTTAACAAAGTCTAATACTTTTTAGGTGAACCATGAACCAAGGCATCATAGGCTAGTGAAGTCTATTTTTCCCTAGGTGATCCTTTTAAAAGTAAAAAATGAGAAACACATAAGGCTAGTGAGGATCGATTTTCACTAGGTGTAATCCCATGCCAACCATAATAAGAGTTATAGTCCCAATAACTCTGATAACGTGCTAAAAAATTATCAAAATTCCAAGCCAACACATCACTAAGTCTAGTGTGTGTGAACAAAATGAAGTGCATAATAGAATGCATGCCCCCACCTTAAAGTAATTGCTAACACCAACTATGAGCAATTTCCTTTAAGGTAGAATAAGGTAATAAATGCAATATGAAATACAAAGGTCATGAGACCTTATTGAAAAGCCCTATTCCAATGATATATTCCCAATAGAGATAACTCATGACAAGGGGTTTCCCTAAGAAAAAACCAAAAACAAGACAAAAGATGCCACATAAGAGATCCATGGATCTAGGTTCAATATAGACCTTTAATAATATATAATATGATTATTCTTGAAATTGACAGATCATTCCCCCAAATACTCATGGAACTACAAACATGATAGAATAAAGACACATAAAGATGATAAAATTGTAATTTTTTGAAAATCACATCCTATGTAATTTCACATTCCATAAACCTCCTCTTTAGATAAATTAAATTTCATAATACAATGTCCCTTTTTATCCAACCTTAATTTTAATCCTTAACCCGTTCATTCCCAACCATTAAGGCAACTTATGTCTCGGGCGAATGCATGCTAGGTAAATGTCTACGCATTGCACGAATGTCTTGAATAGATTCATGACTGCACTAGCTATTGAGACATTACATTTCCCACCTACCAACGAGCATAACACCTTTTCTATCTTATAGGTGCATTTGGACAACCCTTGCATGCATATATTTTCACAAAACACTTCATTTTCATTCATTCTTGAATTCCATTCGTTCAATCTAATTCAATCTATCAATCTCTCGTTCTCCACTCTTTTCTCAATATCTCTTGTTCTTTCTCCATCATATAAACTTTATTTTATCATATTTGTTACATTCCCTTGCTCTCACAAGGTGCTCCACATTGTTCTCTCGAGCTTAAAGATTGCAGTCTCTTCCTTTCGACACTCTCATCTTGCTAAAGGAAGGTAACTATAGTTTATTTATTGCATTATCATTTAACTCAGTTGGCATGTTATTATAGCATGTTTATCTTTTCTTATATCATGTCTATTTCATCTTCTATATATATCATCTAGTTGTTTGTAGAAGTGGAAAAACTAAAATGGGGGTTTGACTAAGGAAAGCCCCTAAACAACCCCAATATTTCCTCCCAGTCTTATTGTGTAGGTATTGAAGACATTCCTTTGTTGGAAGCTTCATTTCTTGGTTTGTTGTTATTTCTTTCTTTCTCTTCCTTCATCTTATTACTTATATTTCACTTGGTTTACATTATTTTAGTTTTGTTATTTCCCTATCATTTCCCTGCATTTTTAGAGTTCCTAGTAAGCAACTATTCGTAGACATTTAGTTGTTTTTTGGATAGTCTCAATTTTTGGTTTGTACGAGATGCCAACATACTGTGAGGATGTCCATGTATTGCTCTTTTATCCTTGGCTAAGAGCTTGTCAGTTTTTCCAGAAGACTTATGTGACCTACTATTTTAGTTTCTAGAAATCTCAAATTTTAATTACACATAAAACATAAATAAATAGACTTCATCATTTTATCTCATCACCTAAGCTTTGATCTTTCAGGTAGTTGAGGGCTATTTTCTCCTTGAGGTCATGTCACCTTGGGAGTAATGAATTCCCTCTTCTACATTTTGGTGAACCTGACGTGAACCATCCTTCTCCCAAGTTTTTGGTCATTTATAAATTTTAAAATCCTTTTTAGCTCTTCTTAAGTCCTTTGTTTCTTGTTTCATGTAGTTGGTAAGGTTGTGTGTTGTGAATGCTCCTCTATGAGCTTTACAACCCAATATACTACCTCCAGACACATATTAAGAAGAGGCTTGAGGCCTACCATACCCCTAGATAGGTATAGTCCTACTAGACCTAGTCCAATGTTTTTTGAAAGCCCCGATCCTTCTGGATCTCAATTGATGTTTGGTGTTCCTTACCCTTTCAATTATTCTCTAGGGTCTCCCTCCTCTGAATTTTATGAAGCTACTCCTAGGGTCGCATTTGAGAAAGTTCAATCTTTGGAGGAAAGGCTTAAAGAATTTGAAGATTTTCTAAATTTTGGTAACACACACTCAAGCTGCTCTTATCATAAGTAATATGAGGAACTTGCTTATCTTAGATCATAAGGGCCTTGAGTTGTTGTGTGCACTATCTAATATAGTCAATACCCATGTACCTTCATACATGTTATTCTTGACCCACTCCCAAGATACCTAGTCAAATATCACTAGTAAACAATTGAATCTTTTGATATTGAAGGTATCTATGCATATGGTGGACACTAATCCTTTTATACCTCCTATGAATTTCGTTGAAGACACCAACACTGTGTTTTCCCCCCTTCTTAATCTTGGAATTAATGCATTTTACAACCACCTAGGTTCACATGCATGTTACAATTCAAAAGATAAGATAACAACTAATGACAACTAACATATATTCTAGAAAGATTCCTAGGACCTAAGTAAACTTAATATGTTAATAAGTCCCTTAGTAATGAATTAACTAGGTACAAGACTTTATTTACACCAATAGGTTGGCAAGTTCAATGTAGATGGATTGCATTATAGCATGTGTTAAACTATGAAATATGGTTCTTGAGTGAAGTGCAGAAATGCCACAAGCAAAGCATATCTATTGAAACATAAAGTGAAACCTCTAAATTGGAACTTGCTTGAGTGGAAAATGGTTACAAACGCTACAAAATTATTAGAAAATTAGATAAGTTCCCATCAAGTGTGCTAGAGATGTGTAAATAATTTTTTTAGCATGAAATAATAAGATAAAACAATATTAACCCATTCTACCAAAAATAGATGCAACAATCAAGAAAAAGCATAAGAGTTAGCAAATATTGTTGAAAATAAAATAAAACCTTACTAGAAGACTAACTTATATTACACCAAGTCTATGATGGTTGTGTTAATGAATGATGGATTTGATTACATTTGAGTTCCTTTGCTAGAAACATAAGGGTGCATTTCATGGATTCTTGGAAATGGCCCAACTTGAGGCTATTTTTTAGATTTTTCACTATAAGATTGGATGGCTAGGATCAAAAGTAAAGATCAAGGGCTCATATTGGTTGAGAACCTTGGAAGAATGAGAGGAGGACAAGTGTCCTCATTTTATTGGTGGATGGAGATTATTTCAATATTGAATGAGAATCTATGGAGAATTCCCTTGGATAAATTGGAGGGATAAGATGGAAAAGGGTATTTGGGAGGTTGGGCAAGTACTTTGTCCCATGTGACATGGTACCAAGACTCATACTAAGTTAACTCTCATCTTCATTAGGAGTGATTAGAAGAAAAACTCTTACCTCTTGCCCATGCCATCTTCTTGATTCATGGATCTAAGAGATCTTTGTATTTGTAATTTTCTCATTGCAATTATGCTCTATAATATCGAATATATAAATTACAAACATTAGGTCCTAGATAGATTATTGTTCATGCAAAATTTTAACTTGAATTATAGCCATAATGTCATAGAGTTGGTCCATTTCTAGGGGTTTTCTAGATATTTGTCTTTGGTACATGTAGTGAAGAGTAAAACTAGAGGAACTATTCAAAACTCACTATTGTGTCTAGAATAATCAATTAGCTAAAATCCTCCGTTATTATTTTTTTATCGAACAAATAAAACTAATTATATAGATTTTTAAAGTTTTTATCTTCATTTTTACAATGTATTGTTTGCAAAAATCTTCTTACTGGAAAACAATACTTGTCAATGGACCCTTGATTTGGTAGTGAAGTTGAATAATTTGGATTTTGGAATGAGCCCACCAAGGATCAAGTCTTATTCAGTACAAGACCCTGACATCATAAGGGATGAGGCCAAGATTGTACCTTAGACAAATTTAGTGGAATAGATACTCCTCAATCCTTGACTCTCAATCAAAAAGATCTCAATCTATTTGAATTGAGATAATAACATTCCAACAAAACAAAACAAAACAAAAAACAAACGACACCATTAAAACATTAGGAACAACTGGAATATTAATATGATTTCAGTGTATTCTCCGAGAGCTTATGAGAGTTCTTCTGCATGATGTAATAGATTTTATTCTTATGGTTTGTATTTATTCATTGTATCAATCTCTTAATAAATTTAATAAGCTAGTACCCGTGTAGATTTTTGTACTCCTAACGGGATTGCAGACGAAACATATTACAGGTTGTTGGGTACTACCTCTGCAATACCCTGTCCTTCACACAAACCCAGCGACCATGTGATATATCTAGGAGTCAATTCTCAGCATTGGAGGTTAGCTTTTGAAAGGTAGCGCGACCTGCGCTTGACCAACTTTGGCTTCACTCTGATCAAATCTGGCCAGACCTGCACAGCTCAGTCATACATTCTGGAGAATCAGTACGAAAACAATTTGAAAGTTGGTAGTTTACGAGTATATATTTTGGAGATTTAGTACGAAAACAATTTGAAAGTTGGTAGTTTACACGAGTTATTGAGGAAGTAAAGATTAGTAAGACTGAGGAAGTAAGGATTAGTAAGACTGTTAACTTTCCGATCAAGATCTAAAATAGAAAATCGGACATTAATTTTTTTTAAGATAACTTAAAATCAAGATTCTTGATTTCTCAGACTGCTTGATCTTAGAGACGTCATGAAAATCTTTCATTCATTCATCCATTTGCCAGAACTTGCATTAACAACCGTACCTGAGATTTGTAGTGTGTCACTCTGTTAATGGTGGCAGTTAGAAGACGTGCTTCATTCATGGTGTCATTGTATTTGGATTTTAACAGTCAAAGAATCTTCTACGTCGGCGGGGTGTTTCATGGTTGTTGGCCACCTGCAGCGGCGGATTTTTTTCAAATGCTGAGTGACTGTTACGTAATGAAAGCATTGGGCTTCACGGGTTTTCCAGTTTTTAATACTTGCTGCCATACAGGGCTAAATATGCCTCCGTATGATTTTAGTTGAACGTCTTTATAAAACTCAAACGTACCACCTTTTAAATGTATTCAACGTACTTCTCTTAATCATTAACCTATAATATTAAGCTTTTTGTTTAAAACTTCAATAGTAGGTAGTGTTGAAAGGGATGGGGAGAATTTTCACAGCCTGTCAAATTATGATATTGTTAGTTTTTAGATTCAAATTAAATGGTTGTAACAATATCATAATTTTGTATATATATATTCAAATTTAATATTATTATATTCTTTAATATTTATCTAATAGTTCCTCATTTTGTTATTGTTAGGAATTTTTTGCATTATGTAAGTAAACATACAATATTTTTTTGTTTCATGGTTAATTACATTTTGGATATCTTTATGCAATACTCACAATGCATCATATTATAGATGGTGTCTATCATATTATAACATTGAGTTAACTATCCTTAGATTTGAGTTAACCACCACTAGATAGATGTTACCATTTTTTAACTACCTATCTATAGATTTTGTTACATGTTTACCACTTTAAATTGCTTTAATAGATCTTCATCTCCTATCGAAACTTCTAAACTTTTGTTTGGTTTGTGTTCTACCTACACAATACTTGATTGAAATAGATTTGTGACCTTATCTCTCCTTTCCATCCATTTTTTTTTGTTGGACCGTTCTCATATGAGAAAGTCATTATTATCATCTCTATATATTTTAAAATCTAGGTCCATAGTTATTATTATCATGACATTATTGAAAGCATTAATTTTTATTTCTTTATTTCTCTACCACCAAAAGTGGATCAATAGATTAGTGCCCAATGCCAAACACACCTCATACCACCTCAAATTTTATACCTAATTGTTAATCTCCATCGCAATGGAATTTAGTTGCAAACACAAACACAACCTGTAGATAACTTATAGCAATATATTAAACACAAGTATAGGTTGAACATAATCCAAACAAAAGTTAACCTAATCTAGTGATAAAATACAACAATACACAAACAAAAAAAAAAAGATAACATTGGATATGTCTCCTTGAGAGGCAAATTCCTACACTCAATGAAGTACTACATAATCTAAATAAAAAAGAAAATTGAAGATGGAAATAAAAATTAATAAAACTAAAGTTTTGAATTTTTTTTATAAGGTATGAGGATTTATTAAAGCAAATTAAATTAGCAGATAGGAAGTGAAAAACTATAAATAGATAGTTAAATAAGGAAGCATCTATCTAGTGACTGTTAACTCTAATATAGTGGTAGTTAACTCAATATTATAGTATGATGGGCATCATCTATGATATGACTCATCGTGAATGATACATAGATGATGCCCACATCTTGTCACTTCAATCAAAATGATTCAATTAGCAGATAAGTTATCATCACATGTGTCACATCATCAAATATTCTCTTGTTATCCCTTTGATTCTCCTTCAAGGCACTTTCATGAGAATAGGTCTACTTTTTACCTTAGTTATCTATTTTCCATGCTCTTAGAGGCAATAGAAATATGATTTCACATTCTTTTGTATGTTGTATTTTTTTCTTATAATATTATTGGTGCATGTTTTGAAATTAATTTCATGATTCTTCTATGTGTATCCCAAGCTTAAGTTAATAATAGGTCACTACATGTAGAACTTCTAAGGAAATATTTGAAAAGAACTTTAAACATTATAATTGGTACAGTCATAGATGGAGGGTCCAAAAAGGATTGTCCAACCATGCAGCCTAGAGCTCAACACAATGAAAATAACAGAAGAAATTCTTAACAAACACAAATTATCATTGATTCAACAACTTGCAATCTTACATGCATCAAATGCCTCATATACAGAATGACTAGGGTTGATAGACATGTCGTAATTAAGGGCATTACAAGATATTACAATTGGTGCAAGGCCTTATTACAACTATCCGAACTATTTGAAAGATATATGAGTTACATCTTGATTATCTAATTTTGTTTACCTTTTAAAGGATTACAAATGATCTTAAATATGAATCTCAAGCTCCCATTATGATCTGTGTTGGCCTCAAGGGATTACAAACCCTAATGTAAGATCAAACATGTAGGCTAGCCTCAAACATGAAAAAATACCCATCAGGAGATGGAAATGAATTGAAAATCTCCAAGAAAGTTCTCCTTGGACCTAAAATGTTTGAATGATGTTCCATTAAGCTCTACACATTTTGGAAAAGGTCTGCACAACTAATATGAGCCAACAAGGCCCTAAATGCACTATTTGAGAATTAACAATAAAATTTTGAGAGCGATAACTTTCTTCAAATGAATGAAAATCACTTGAAGTCTAAATATGGTATATATGACCTCGTGAGAACCAATATCTTGCTACATGAGCTGAGAAATGAAAATGCAATAAAATGTGGAAGAAACTGCTAAGACAATTACAAACTACACTACAAGAAAGAAATATTTTTGGTTGATATAAGATTGCTTTACAACCAGGGATGCTCCTGCATCAGACACCTAGGGTTGGAAGAAAAGTAAGTCCCTCAATTTTGAGGGGCTAGAGGAAACTAAAGTGGTCTACCACTACTTGAGAAATCCATGATGAATCTTTCATTGGTCTATCTTTCCACTTTACCAGGTACTCCTTGTGCTGCTTGTTCCTAGTGCTCTTCCCAATTTTGGTGTCTAAGATCTACTCAATCTACTCCAGTTTTTTATGTGGTAACTGCTCCTCCAATCCCACTTCTTTTTTACTACCACTTGACTATCCTTCATGATACCCATAGATGTCTATAACATTGAAAATAGGTGAAATACCAAGTTCCTCTAGTAACTCCACTTCATATGCATTTCTTGAATCAAACTTCCTAAGAATTTTACATGGTCCAAACTTCCTCATCTCTATATTATTATATGTCCCTACTGGAAACCTTTCCTTTTTGAGATATACCATAACTTCATCCCCAACAAAAAATTTCTAATATCTCCTTTTCTCATCTGCCTGTTCCTTGTACTTATTAAACATTCATGTCCTCTGGAAGTGTTTTTGGACTTGACTATGCAATGTTTCTATGAATCCTACAAATTATTCTGCTTCTTCACTCCCTTATCCTCCATACTAATGTCCCTGAGCTCTACAACTCCTCTAGGATGTATCCCTATCACAATCTCAATGGTGTCTTCCCTATGCTCTGTTTTATTAAATTATTTTATGCAAACTCTGCTTGCGATAAAATTATACCCCAATTTCCCGCTTTGTCTCCAACCAAACATCTCAATAAGTTACCCAAACTCTTGTTTACTACCTCTATTTTTCCATCTGTTTGTGGGCGATAGGTTGAATTGAACTTTGGATCTGTGTTCATCTTCTTCCACAATGTCCTCCAAAAGTATCCAATGAACTTGGTGTCCCTGTTTGAAACTATACTCCTTGTTAATCCATGCAATCTCATAATCTCCTTTAAAATAGGTCAGCAACATGCACAACATCATTAGTCTTCTTGCAAGGAATGAAATGTGCCATCTTAGAAAATATGTCCACTAAGTTACCATTATCGAATCACATCCTCTCTATGTTCTTGGCAATCCCAATATGAAATCCATACTTATGTCTTCTTAAGGTCTCCCTGGTACTGTAAAAGGTTTATACAATCCAATATTCTAACCACTCCCTTTGGCTACTTGACAAATTCTACAATTTTGAATATACTTCCTGATATCCTCATATATCTATGGTAAAAAATAGTGTTTACTTACCAAAGCTACTATATTATATATCCCTAAATGTCTTGCTATTCCTCCACTATGCTTCTCCCTAATCAAATTCTCTCTCATTGAACTCCTTGGAATACATAATTGATTTCCCTTGAACAACATATCTTCCTAAATAAAATAATCCAACCATTGACTCCTATATGTTACTGCTAGTTCCTTACATGCTTTCCACGCTTCAACAAAATTTGGATCATCCTCATACATATGTTTCAGTTCTTCAAAACCCAATACTTTTATCTTCATTCTTGTCAAAAAAATTTCTTCTCCTGCTCAATGCATCTACAACTTTATTTGACTTGCCACTCCTATGTTTCAACACAAAAGTATAGCTCTGCAAGAACTCAACCCATCTCATATGTCTCTAGTTCAACTTACCCTAACTACTCAGATACTACAAGGCTTGATGATGAGTATACAACAAAAACTCCTTAGGTAATAAATAATGTATCCACTTCTTCAAGGCTTAAATTATGGCATAAAACTCCTAATCATAAATTGAATATCTCCTTTTGGCATCATTCAATTTCTCATTGAAATAAGCTATAGGCCTTCCTTCTTGACTCAACACTGCTCCTATTGCTTTTCCACTAGCATCATAATAAACTTGTAATACTTTTTCAAAATTAGGCAATGCTAACACAAGTTGCTCTATCACCTTTTGCTTCAACAATTCAAAACTTCTTTGTGCTCCAGATGTCCACTTAAAGTCTTTCCTAGCTCCTCTCATTGTTTTTGTCATGGGTTTGTAAATTCTATTAAAGATCTTGATGAATCTTTGGTAGAAAATTGATAGTCCATGGAATAACCTTACCTCTCCAATGTTCATAGGTGTGGGCCATTCAATAATTGCTCCAACCTTCTTAGGGTCCATCTTCAATCCTTCAACAAAAATGAAAAAACCCAAGTACACCAATTTTATCTTCATAAAGCTACACTTCTTAATGTTTATCATTAATTTCTCCTCCCTCATTCTCTACAATACTTTTCTGGTGTGCCAAAAAATTTCTTCTGTAGTCTTACTAAAAAATAGAATATCATGTAGGTAAATAATAACAAACTAACCCAAGAATTGCTTCAATACTTCATTCATCAATCTCATTAAATTGATAGGTGCATTGGTCAATCCAAAAGGCATCAATAACCACTCATACAACCCTTCATTAGTATTGAATGCGGTCTTCCACTCATCTCCTTCTTTGATCTTGATTTGAGGATATCCACTCTTTAGGTCAATCTTTGTGAAATATTTTTCTCCACTCAAACAATCCATAATGTCATCCATTCTTGGCAATGGGAATCTATACTTGACTGTGATCCTATTGATTGATCTTGAGTCTATACACATTGTCCACTCTACATCTTTCTTTGGTTCTAGTACAACAGGTACCACACATGGGCTTAAGCTCTCTAATCAATCCCTTCTTCAACAACTCTTGTATTTGTTTGTTCAACTCCATATTTTATGTAGGTGTCATCCTATATGCTGCTTTGTTAGGAAAAAATGCTTTTGGTATTAGATCTATATGATGATTGATGCTCCAAACTAGTGGAAGTCCATTTGGTACATTCTTTGATATGATATCTTCATACTTTATCAATAGTTATACTACTTCTATCTATGGTGGATTTTCATCCTTTGCGATAGATTTATTTGTATCCTGGCCACTACACTTCTTTGGAATCAATCCAAAACACATGTTTTCATGCCTCAATCCTTCCAAAATTTTCCTTCCATCTACCAAACATAGTCTGGCAGTGCTACAAACTTCCTTTTTGTCCTCTTCTCCCAAAGGTATCAATAGTTCTTTTACCATTTGAAGTCACAATATAGGTATTCTTTCTTCCATCATGTATTTCTTTCCTTTCATATTACCATGGTATTCCTAACAATAAATGACATGCATCCATGGGAATATTATCACACAACACTTCATCATTATATGATACTATATGAAATTTCACCAAACACTACTCACTTACCAATATATTATGTCCATCTTGAATCCATGCTATCTTATAATTTAGTGTTTTGGATGTTTTAATCTCTTCAAAATCAACTTGGTTACCATATCTTTTGAAACTAAATTATTTGGACTACCACTATCAATGATAACTTCACATAACTTTCCTCTGTATTTACATATTGTCTTGAACAAATTCATCCTTTATGGTGGTTCCTTAGTCACTTCTTCATGCATCAAAGCTCTCCTCAATAATAATAACTTGCCTTTCTTTGGTTTTCCAAAAAAACTAGGGGATCCATTAGGTTCTTCATCCACATAAGTGATTATTTTGGTATTCTTAGTCCTCTTTCTGGTACTTCCCTGATGACATTCAAATGCTCCATGTCCTTCACCTCCACACTTGAATATTTAGGTTCCTCTAAATGGTCTCTTCTCAGATCTTCCTTCATCTCTCCTATATCTATCATTGCAATAGGAATTATGACCTCCTCCATCATTGTGGTATAATTTTATGTCCTCTCTTCCTATATGGTATGAATTTTTGTACTTCTCTTCACTGTGGTAGGGTTTTCCATCCTTTTTTTCTCCGCATATGGTCTTCTCTCTCTGGGTTGTGATTTTCTCCTCTACAATATCCCCCTTGCACTTCTTCATCTTTGTTCAAAATTTTTGTTCAATTGTTCCTCTACCTTCATCACAAATTGGTATGCTTTTTTAGCTGATGTCATCTTCACTAGGCTCAATTCTTATTGGATGTTTGTTCTTAGTCCATTGATGTATCACACAACCTTCTCCTTGCTTGCTTTACTATGCCCAACCCTTATTTAATCATCTTGTAGAATTCTTCAATATACTCCTTCATAGACTTCTCTTTTTACCTCAAGTTCTGCAATCTTTTCAACAATTCAAGCTCATAATCAACATGTATGAATTGATTCTTCAACTTTGTCACCATCCTATCCACTTTGTGATTTTCTCTTTTCCCCTTCTATTCCTATCCAATTGAAATTATTTCCACCATATAGTAGCATGTCCTTTCAACTTAGTTTTTGCAAATCTCACTCTTTCCAGGTCTTCAATTTCTTCATACTCAAAGTATTCTTCCACATCATTGATCCAATCAATCAATTCCTCAGGGAAAAAAATCCACTAGAGAAAGAGGAAAAGTATTTGTTAGTCTTCAATGTTAATGATACACTATCAATATACTACACTTTTCACTTCAATTACATTCTAACAATAATTATATACTTATACAATGATATAAAACTACTCTCATACCTCTAATATATAGGAAAAGAGAGAGGTAAAAACCATAAATTGTTTTACCAAAATAATCAATACCAAAACCATGGTATCTTATAAAAACCCAACAACCACCTTGGAGAGCATCTTCCAAGAAGAGTGTACTCCCTAAATAAAAAATGTTTAACCACAAAGGCATAGATAACCCACAACTTCTTGATGACTCACATACTCAAGTGTAGAACTCCCTTTTAGAGCTTACTAATTACTATGGGTCTCGTTCATTGTGAAAAGATTCTCCACTTCTACCTATAGTTCGTATAAATGGGAATGTGTCTTAAATGAGTCTAAACTAAAATGTAAATTTCATAATAGTGCTCCACCTCCCCCATGAATTCATATGAAAGCTAATGCCAAAATTTAAGAAATATAAAGTATAAATTAGTTCTCCAATTAGAACCTAAGAATTCAAGTACACTTTCTAGGAGTGTTTGAGACATATACAAATACATAGGATTTACTAGGTCAATGGTACCTTAATCCTAATACTATGAATTTGAATCCTATGTAAAATTCCACTCACACACCTACATCTCTACAAGGTTGCTTCCCATTTCATTTCTCTTGTAGATTTACAAAAATTACATGCACATTTACACTTCTCATAAACTTCCTACCTCATTCACCTTCCACTTCCTCACAATATTTCAACACTCTTAACACCTTCATGTGGGATTACTAACCCCATACACATCTATCCACTCTTTATTATTTCCTTTCTAATTATGCATTCCCACATGTCTACATTTCCATTTTATTCATTTCTTTTAAAGATTTGGACTACATGGGTAATTTTCAACTCCTTGCATAATTGCTTTTATTCCCTACAATTTTGACTTTCCTAATTTATGTTGGATGTCCTTGCAAACTTCCCCTTCCTTTCAAGAACTTCTATCCATGGACTTTTATTCTTTGATTTCACACATCTCCTTGATTCTCCAACCATATATTCACTCATGAAATTTTTGACTTCTCACAAACATTTCCAAATCCAAATTCCACTTGTGCCTTAGACTTTTGTAACTTGGAAAAATTCTATACCTACTTCCCTATATGATCCAATATGCTATTACTACCTATATTTGAATACAATGGGGTTGTGTAACTATCATAATCTTGCAATAATTATTTAAAAGCCCTAGAGGTATGGATCCAAATTTAAAATCAAGTGATGATGATATAAATAGGAATGTACAAATTGAATGCTATAAATGAGATTTAATTTTTAGGTCTACAAATAGGTACCAAGCTACTCCTCTGAGTGTAGGAATGGTGGTTTTATTGCTCCAAATCATCATATATTAGATCTAGGAGAGATTTATTTTGTAACTATATGTATTGGCTCACTTAATTCATTGATTTGTGCATTATCTTTGAGACCCCGTCTAATAATTAAAGAGAAATGTTATTGAACTACTATAAATACAAGGATAAAATAGGTTAAAGGGTTTGGTCATTGAACCAATTTCCTAGCCATATTTTTTAAGGCATTAAGGGATACAAGCTTAGTCTATAATAGGATGGGATATATCTTGTAGATCATAGGAAGAACATTCAATGAAAATAATGCACATAAATAGATCTCTCCATGGAATTTTAATTATTTAGGGGGATACTCAAATCCAAATGTGGGTCCTCACTTGCAACATTTTTCATTATGAATATATTATGGGTTAGATGAATGTGACAACTTCTAAAGAATTACAATCTCTTGTTAATGGTCATTATTTTATTTTATATGGGTTATCATAATAATAATATGGATTACTAACTATGTTCAATTGAATGAAGTGCTATGCATGTACACATTTAGTTTTATTTATGATTTGTAGTTATATTCCCCCTTCCTTTTAGGTTATGACTCTTTTCAATTTTATCCATCCATATGTCCTTACTATTAGGAGTAGGCTAGAGTTCTACACATTTTCATGATTCAGTGATACAACTTAGGAATTATTCTAGCAACCTCAAACAACTTAGAGAATCATGTCATGCATACCTACACTTTGCACTTGTGTATGGAATATTAATTATATTCACTCGGGATATTTTCATGTTGTTATCTTAAGCTCCATGTATATAATAATTTAGTTATCAACTCAATAAGAGGTTATATAGGTAGCTAGTTAGCCTTTGACCTTGTGACAAATCTTTGATCTAATAATACTTTAGGTATAACTACTACTAGTTTAGTCATGTGTACATCATTATTTATTTTATGTTTTGTTAAGGATACCTCTATGAATGTTCCTCCTAGGTTTAGTTGAGCCCAAAGTAAAGGTTAGTTTACCCACTCATAAGAATTGGTCTGTTCATGCCACTATTTGAGCATAAATTCTACCTATTATATTTGTCACCTTTCCCTAGTTTTAGTTATGTTGCCAATCTTTGGGGTTTTTTGGGATACATTTTTTAATATCTAAAAAAAACTCAAAGGGGGGTCACAACATAGTGGTGGAATTAGCATAAAACCATTGTTAATTTCTATTTAGTTTTGTACATGCCTTGGGGAATACATTTATTACAATTAAATATTGACAAATTGTGCACTCTTGTGTTGGATTTGGCTCATATCTCAATTCCTATTTGTCCCCATTTCCTTCCACTTACACTAATTCCCACACATTCAACATCCATACAGGTCATTTATTGCACCCAATTCATACTTACCTCAATACAATGACTCTTTGCCTATAGATTTACCATTTCAATAACTAGGTTCATTTTTGTACCATTTGGAATCGATCCCATAGCTAATGAAAGTGAACCTCAAATTTAAAATTTAGAATTCAAATTTCAACTTTCTCAGCCCTTTTCACTAGCCATTATGAGCTAACTTAACACATATTTGGGTGACATGTTTTTATGTCTTGGCATTTAGCTTAGACCTTAAATATGTCACTAGTACACATCTAGACACATGAGGAATAAAAAGAATATGAGTAACATATTTTTATTTCCTAAGGGATAAAGAAATTAGAATCTATATTATATTCATATGGACCATTTACATGTTTGTGTATTTTGTCTTCAAATATTTGTTTAGACTTGTAAAGTCAATTGAACTAGGGATCTAACCTAGGAAAACTTGACCGTAACAATTCAATAGATTATTTCAAAGTTTTTATAAATATTGTAGTCCTAACCAGTACATTATAAATTAAAGATCAAAGCTAAGCATGTTTCAAAATTTGTATCTTGCTAGCCTAAATTTGTGCATCATGGTTCAAAACCATGGTGCTTGGGATTGACCCTTGGAGTTTTTTTGTGCCTATTTAGATATTAAGACAACCCTCAAATAGAAGGCATAATTTTTAAGATAGTGGTGAATTGATTCTACACATTATCAATATTATTTTCATATCATTGTTCCTAAAAATGAGTACCTAATTTTCACCTATTTAATTATCACTTTTATTATTATATTTATCAACCCAACTTAAATTTAATTTAGAGTAGTTATTTGATTACTTAGTACACTAAATTATAATTATTTATAAATGTAGTATTTTTTTTATGCTACCATATCGTGCTTGAAATATTTTATATTTTTATAAATCTCATGAAACAACATCCTACTTTATAATAAAAAAGAAATAAGATAAATAAAAAAATTAAAAATAAAATCTTGAATTAATTTAACAAAGACCAAAAGCAATATTGGGATCCCTGCTAAGGTGTCTGAAGTTATGGATTTGCATCAGAAGATCATTGCTAGTGATTTGGAAGCGGTTGATATTTTGAAGAACTTGTAGGTGTTTGTCGTTTCTGTCCCTCTTTTTGACTTGTTTGTGGCTCATTTTTTGTTAATGGTTGGTTGCTTCGTCTGGTTCTGATTATCTTTTAAACATCAGTTCTTTTTGTGTAGAATTTTGAAACCCCTTCAAAACATGTTTTACCTATAATAAAAAAACAAAGATCAATAATCTTTCAGAATATTATATAATCCATATATATTTATTAAATAACTATTATATATGTATGTATATGTGGAGAAGGATTATTAATAAGCCTATTCATTTAAACATGCACAAATAGAGTTGACAAGTGAGAGTTAACTAAGCTTAGATATAAGCTATCATCCCATTGACAAGCAAGCACAAGAGGTGTGTAAAAGGAGATGAAGTTAGTTGGACTTTAGTTATGTAATGATAAATTAAATGGAACATGGGTGACACCATCCAACAAAGGGGATCCAAACAAATCATAGCCTTGTCTTGTCCCCACAACATGCCTCTCATTTTCCAGGAGATCATGTGGACAACACTAACTATCTCCATTAATATAATATTTGTTTCCAACTATAAAGTGGATCGTACTACTTGCTGATGTTGACTTTATTATCCCTTTAAATTATTTAAATGGATATAATATTTCAATCAACAATATAAATTTTCATAGAAGTTAGGGATGTAACTAGAAATCCAAGCTTGTGTCCTTAGTTAAAATATTTATTTGATTTAGTTAAGAGCCATATATATAAACCCACATTTAGAATAAGAAGTTTAAAATTTTAAAAACGGATTAAACTAGAGAAAAAATCAAGCCATTTATATTTTCATTATTTAGTGGTTCATAGTTTTCATCCTTTTCATCTTTTCTTTGGATTTAGTTTGCTTTAAAGTTGAGGGTTTATTTTTTTTAATTGTATAAGTAGTATATCTTTTATTTATCACAATAAATTATGGATGGAAATATAATTAGTTATTAAAAACAATTTGTTATTGTGCTTAGGTAAATTCTGGGTGTTTACATTTGTCTCATTTGAAATGACATTGTGACTAGAAAAAGTAATATTGTTTCAATAATATTTAGTATATTTTTTAGAATAAAAATAAAAAAAAAAACAAAAATAATGAATGGTAGTTGTTCTAAAATAAAATTAAAAGTTATATTAAAAAGTAAAACAAGTATTTTATCAAAAGATATTTTTTCAAAGGGATGGGGCACTAGTTTGATTGGCTAAAGCATCTTCTTGTAGGCAATAGGTCCTGAGGTCCGATCTCCTCCTCACCCCCATAGTACTAGAGGTCATGTCGCACAGGTGTCATCAATCTTGTGGTAAAAATTTACCAAGCGCATTGTAGTTATAGGAGGGCTACCCAATTCCTACAATCTAAATAAAATAAAATAATTTTTAAATAAAAATCTTAACAACGAATATTACAATCAAATCTTCACCGAACACAAAACTAAATATCTTCATAAAATATAAAATTAAATTTATTTTTCAAAAATCTATTTTCATTTAAGTGGACTTGTAATATCCACGTCACAAATCTTATCACTTGAATACAAATTTGGGGTAGGATACCGAATTGATTTGAATGGAAATGGTACGCTTTCATACTAGACAAAGTCATTTATTCCTCGTCCCTAACATGGGTACATTAGAGGAGACAAAGGAATATAAGGAAAGTTGTCCCCATAAAACAAGATTTTGTAGGATCTTTTGGCAATATTATCTAACTAATGTTAGAACTGAAATACTATCACACTAGTTGGAGGTTTGCTAAAGAAAATATGTACTCATTGACTTCCACAAACTCTACTAAGCCTTTGATATTCTTTTTTCTTTTTTTTCAAAAATGACTTTTCCAATGTTCAAAGGATAAGTGATCATCTTATATAAATAATTCAACCATAAACAATAAAATTTGAAATCCTTTTGCAAATTTTAGAATAAATTATTTAAAAAAAATACATACGAAAATAAGGTTATTTTAAAAATATTATTTTAATCTAAATCAACTTCCTTTAAATAATTCCAAATAAAAATACATACGAAAATAAGGTTATTTTAAAAATATTATTTTAATCTAAATCAACTTCCTTTAAATAATTCCAAATTTTCATTCAGGAGTTACATTCTTGAATCTCATTACAAAATAATTAATATTTAGAAAAATTTCATAAAGTTTATGAGTGTCAAAAAATAACTAAAATATAGCTACTAAAAACAATTATTATAAAAATAATGATAAAATTCATCTAAAAAAAGCAACTAATTCATAACTAAAAAATTATAAATATTTTCTTAAAAATAGTTGTGCCCAAATTTCTAGCGACCTTAATAACAGGGGACCTCATTTGCAACTATCTATTGTCTTCATTAATAATTGAGAAAACTTCAACAATGGTATTTCAACTTTGTTAGCATCATTTATCCAACAATATTTTGTTGATTTGACATCAAATTTTCTTGCATTCTCCCCCTTGGTATCAAGTACCTATGTTTGTAACTTTGTCTTAAAATATTATATTTCCTAGTGAAGGGCACACAATCTACTAAGAGGGGGGCTAAATAATTGAACCCCAAAAGGTACATGAGACACTTATCCCAAATAAGGTTCATGGTATTAGACATGGACCTAGAAACCACCTTGATGTATGACAATTGATGAGGAAATTCATCCTATAATTCTTGAATGACTATGACTTTGATAGCTTTTTTCTTGTTTTTGATATTTGAATAAAAAATATAACGCAATTATACATGATCATAATGTTGGGATATGGTGTTGTACACCATTGCATAAATTGATTTATCATAATATTGTAATTAAATAATTATTTAGTTGTGATGCACCTTAGTGGTGTGGTTAATCACACTAGGTAATTATTTGGGGACTCACTTATGTTGTATTGTAATATTGTATTATTATTTAATGTGTGGGAGACATGTGATAATAATTTAATATTGGGGAAATATTAAATAATGTGATGTCTTAGTACCCAATATTAAATAAGGGGTTAGTGGTTTTGTATTCACATGGTTTTGTGGTACATGGTTTCACTTTACCACTAGTTGTGTTATGTGTGAGCTTGTGTCTATAAAAGCAAACACATGTGTAGTGGTTTAGGTTGGCTGAGTGGTTTGGCTATCATTATTGAGTCTTCTTGAGAGTGCATTTGTGAAGCATGGTATGGGATGTGTGGGTTTATGCTTGGACACATGCGAATGCAGTGGAAGGCTTGATGCTTCAGAAGTGTTCATTATAACTCTTGTATTTGCTTCATGGATGATTAATATGATGGAGTATGGATGCTTTTGGAGGTTGGGTTTTTCCCTCTTTAGGGTTTTCCCAGGGTATATCTTGTGTCATCTTTGAAGGGTGTGTTGTCTATTCTCTTGCATGTGGATTATGAGCACTTATTTGCATTGTTATCTCTTTTGGGTTATGTGGAAATTGTCATACAATGGCTGCAAGTTTCATTACAAGTGGTATCAAAACTTTCATGGTTGGAGATTTTTTATTATAACCCTAGGTTGAGAAAATGTTGGTTAAGTTTGAATCTATGCAATGCATGAGATAATGAAAGACATGGCAAGATATGAGGGTTTTGCAGGTTGTTTGTTGCAGATCTAAGTATTTTGGGTTTGCTGTTATGATGGGTTGTTTGCAGATTTGAGTTGTGAAAAAATTAGGGCAAAATAGGGTTTCTTGGTTGTGCATTCAAATGGATGTTTTATGGGGGAAATTTCACAAATGACCTCCTGGGACAAAATGGACCTTATGGTTGGATTCAAGTTGGCCGAGAGACGAATTTTGATATATAATTTTCCCTATTTTGGTTATTGGAAAAAAATGTTTTTTTTTTTGAAAAATGCCCTATTTTGTATTCGTACAGGGGTCAAATTTATTCAAGAAATAAAAATTAAAAAAATAATTAAATCATGTCGAAATTAAAAATTTCCTTACAAATATAAAATAATAATAAAAAGAGTTATTAAAAATGCTGATGAAATTCATTATAATTTTTTTTGAAAAAAATAAAATAAAATAAAATTTCAGAGGGGGTCAAACCCCCCCACCAACTGACCATCGTATAGGGCCGATGACACCTATCGGTAGGTACTGTCCAATGGCCTGCTGTCAGCAGGTACCACCGATGACCTGCCTCGCGGGTCCCATTGACTCCCTTATGGGGAGTATAAACATTTATTAAAAAAAATTTACATGTCTTTTAACATTTGAAAAATTCCGCAATACACTTTTAAATCTTTCGGTAGTATTTGTAATGGAACCCGATGAAAACTTTTGTTATTTAATCAAAATTAGTAAGAATTTTGGGTCCGTAGCTCAAAACGGGTGGCACCGCTGGGTGGCTTTGCCACCACCAACGGACCACTGTCCCACCACTGGAGAGCCACGAGGAGGGGTGGTGTTTTTTCCTCTTGTATAGTGAGATTGTGTTTTTTCTTCTGAGGGGCATAACTTTCACCCAGGTGGTCCTTTTTTTCTCTTCTTGGACTCGTTGGAAAGGTGACTTAGAGATCTACACTATGGTGCTAGGGATTTTTCCATATTTTTCATTTTTAATAGTTCTTGGTGGAAGTCTGGTGTTTTATTTGAGCTTCGAGAGGTGATATCAGGTGCATACAGAGTCAGATTTTTGACTTCAAATAGTCGATGAAAAGCTTGTTCAGAGCACTACACATTGGATTAGGTTTGGATTTGTTTTGAAATGATTTATTTGTTGATATTATATCTTGATATGTTTATGGGTTTCTTTGACTATGGTGATACTACTAGCTTATGGATTATCAAATCTAGGATATTTGATGTTGGATTAATTGTATGCTCAATTGTACATCTTAGATTACTCTCTTTTTGACATGGTTATCAGTTTGGTTGGATTTGTATAATTCATTGTTGTATCTGTAAGTTTTGTAGCATTGTAGGTAGTCTATACTTACTTGTTACACCTATGACTTGGACATGGGTTATCTATGCCCATAGATATTTCAATGTTGATGCATTTTCAGTTTTGGTGGCTTGGTTTAGTTACTTGGTTTGATGGTTTTGATGTCATGTTGAGGAGGTGAGATGATGTTACTAGGTACAGTCATGATGTGAGACCTATGCAGTTGACTATATTATGCAAATATGTGGACATGGTTGGGTTGAGTTGTTGGTACATTTGGTGGTGATCATGGTGTCATGGATGTTTCTTTTTCTTTAGAGACTTTGGCATGTCATGATGGTTTATGCAAGTGCATTGTTGGTGGTGTTGGATTGGATCTTGATTTAGGTTGTGGTAGTGAATCTTCTTGATATGAGGACCATGGTTTACTTTGCTTTCTTATTGAGGATATCATGTCACATTTGAGTTCTTTGATTGTATAAGGGAATCTCTTGGTTGATCTTCATTAGGAGATTTTTATCACAATGTCATGATAGCTTGTTACATTCATTGGTTATAAAATTTTAGTGGGAGATTTTGACAGTGATGGATTGGCGGTGATGGATATGTTTATGATGGTTTGTTGGTGATGTAGGTATCTTCTTGGCTTGGAGATCTTGGTTTCACTTGTATGTTACTAATATTGCAGTTTAGTGTGTGCAGACCTAGATGATCTTCATGGAGAGGATGGTTGTCATGATTCCATGTGTAGCTCATATCATGGTTCAGTGGGAGTTGTTGGTAGTGACGTGGATGCATCATTGGTATGGTTATCTTCATGTGATTGGGGATATGTTTTCTTGGTTTAGAGTGGTTGCTATTATGTCATGGTTTACTCTTGATGCATTCTTAGAGTTGTGGCATGGTACATGTTCTCTTGAGACCAAGATATATATATATGTTATGGTTTATGTGATCTCCTAGGAGGAGATGGTTAGATCATGGATGTCATGTTTATATTCCTGATTCATGATTGGAGCTTTGACATTGATCGTAGTAGTTCTCTTTGTATTGGGTACATTGATCATTTGCTTGATTACTTCATGATGGTGCTATGTTGCATTTGGAGTTTGGCATGGATTGATTGGTTACAAGTACTCATGGATACTTAGAGACTTAGGTGATGGTTGGATTTCTCTTGTGATTAGAGACATTTGCTTGAGATAGTTACTCTTTGGAGGTTTCAGTAGGAATACCAAGGGAATTTCACCTGGATATGGACATGAGTTGATGCTACAATGATAGAGGAGATTTTTCTTGGAATGAGTCATGATGACTTGGTTATCTTAGAGGAGCATTCTCATTCCCCACTCTTGGTCTACTCGGCAGCTTATGCTTTGAGAGGTATTTTCGCATTATATCTTTCAAATGTGATATATTTTGTGCTTTGTTTTCTCATGGGATTGAGTTGATTCATGGTGATTGATTATGGATACTCATTTGAGGATGGTTTAGCATGAGTTTATATGATTTATCTTTCATAGATATGGATCTTGAGCTATGGATAGTTAGTTCTGGAGGATTCACTTTAAGGAATGTTTGGCATGGTTATCTCCTTGTGCATTTGAGTTTATGATATCATTCTTTGATGAGGATTGTTAGGAGATGGATTATGGGATGATTTCTAGTTATGGGGATGGTTACTATGAGTTTGATCTTCTTTTTTTGAGAGGCTTACATCCATGTTGGCATTGTTACATTGATTCATATGTTGTACTTGATCTATGAGATTGAGTGTTGTGGATGTTGTTGAGGCTTTTCATTTGGGGATATTTAGGAGATCATACTTGACACAGTAGTACACTTTTGAGGTGTTGGTAGGAGTACATTATGTTTTACAAGTTTCTCTCTTCATGGTTCTTCTTGGATGTTCATGCTTTTGGGAGAATGGTGGCAACATGTTGTTAAAGATTATGCAGCTCTTGGGTTGTATGTGTCGATCATTGATATTGTTCTTGGTATTTCATGCTTTCATTTACTTATCACACCTTGATGTATAGTGTTGATTGGTAGACTTGATATGCTTTGACATTACCTATATAGTGGGAGTTCTTGGATATGTATGTTCTTCATTGAAAAATTTGATACAGGGAGCATGGTTATAGTTTATAGGTTGCATATGTTCTTGGCATGAGTTTACTGATGTATTGATACCTTGGAGGTATAGATGATTGGATGTATTAGCATGTGTTGTGTATACTATTTTTGATTGTGTGGATTTGATGCTTGTGCTTGTGGATTGGTGCACCTTCACCTTGGCATGTTCCTTTTCTTCCATATGTGGCACATTGGAAGATGAGAGGAGTTCTTTCTTGAGATGGTGGTCACTTTGTTCTTATTGCAGGTATCTTGATGGAGCACGAGATCATGTTACAAATTCATGTGGTTACATGTATGGCTATGATGATGTATTTCATGTATTGATCCCTTATGCAATGTATACAAGTGGGAGAATGTTGGGATATGGTGTTGTACACCATTGCATAAATTGATTTATCATAATATTGTAATTAAACAATTATTTAGTTGCGATGCACCTTGGTGGTGTGGTTAATCACACTAGGTAATTATTTGGGGACCCACTTATGTTGTATTGTAACATTGTATTATTATTTAATGTGTGGGAGACATGTGATAATAATTTAATATTGGAAATATTAAATAATGTGATGTCTTAGTACCCAATATTAAATAAGGGGTTAGTGGTTTTGTATTCACATGGTTGTGTGGTACATGGTTTCACCTTACCACTAGTTGGATTATGTGTGAGCTTGTGTCTATAAAAGAAAACACGTGTAGTGGTTTAGGTTGACTAAGTGGTTTCGCTATCATTATTGAGTCTTCTTGAGAGTGCATTTGTGAAGCATGGCATGGGATGTGTGGATTCATGCTTGGACACATGTGAATGCATTAGAGGTATTGATTCTTCAGAAGTGTTCATTGTAACTCTTGTATTTGCTGCATGGCTGATTAATATGATGGAGTATGGATGCTTTTGGAGGTTGGGTTTTTCCCTCTTGAGGGTTTTCCTAGGGTATATCTTGCGTCATCTTTGATGGGCATGTTGTCTATTTTCTTGCATGTGTATTCTGAGCACTTATTTGCATTGTTATCTCTTTTGGGTTATGTGGAAATTGTCATACAATGGCTGCAAGTTTCCTTACACATAAGGGTCAAGCTCCATTGAATCCCACATACAAGTGGAGATATCAACCCTTTTATTCTTCATGGCCACCTTCATTTTGTCCAAAAAGTAAAGGAACAAAATGAGTAAAAAATGGAATGAGGCTTCAAGATATAAAACCACCCCTACATGTAGCAATTAATAGATTACAACTTGAAAATATTTCCAAATAAATCACATGGTTTTTTTGTATAATAAGTCACTTAGCTACACTTAGCATTGAATATGTGTGCATCATTAGATATTTAGATTGATTTTGGGTCCCCTCAAATTTACTTGATATTAATACACACACAAATCCTGAGAGGATATGTCGGAAGAGAATGATGAAGATCAACAAAAAATATAATCCTTATCACCAATAAATCTTATGTGTGATCATTAAAATATCTGGTTGCAATCTATAAAACTTGAGACTTAGAATATAAATAATCCAAACAAATTAAGAAAAAAGAGAACAATTAATTAATGCCTAGTTCCTCAAGGTAGAGGACCTAGCTTAATTGGCTGAAGTATCTTGTTGCAGGAAAGAGGTCATGAGGTCTAGTCTCTCCTTTGTCCCTCTGGTATTGGAGGGTGTGTCGCACCAGCATCACAGTCATGTGAAAAAGGTTTACCAAGCACACTACAGTTTATAGGGAGGCTACCTTATTCCTGTAGTCTAAAAAAAAGAAAATAAAATTAATGCCTAGTTCCTAATTTGTTTGATATGAGCCCTATCTTTATTTTTTTAAGTCAATTAAGATTCCCCCCTTTTTCATGAAGGTCTTGAATTTGAAAGGTTTCTTTTGTTTGATTAATGGTAATGCTAGATAAATTTTTAGCTACTTTGTTGATTTCTCTATAGCAGTGCTTACATTCAAAATACTCAAATGAGTCTATAAGGAACCAAGTTGAATGAAGAATATTTTAAACTTCTAATTTTATGTTGTCCTCCATTTGATAGGATTAATAGATATCATAGAGTGATATATTTAAATTAACCTTGCAGCCTTAGTTTGATACATAGATTAGAGGGGTTTTTGAAGTGGTCATTCTTTGAGAATTTCACTATCCCAACTAGTAAATTTAGCTAGGGAATGGGTCTTTTAGTTATGTAGACCATAATTATTTCTAATATAACCTTGTCTAATTTAATTAGAACCCTGCATTATGTCCCCCTAAGCCCATTTGTGCAACCCTGGTTAGTGATGAGCCTGAGCCCCCTATTGAAACCCCAAAAAACCCTCCATTAATGCTTCTGGGTCCAAGCACAAACTCAGTCCCCTTGCCACTTGTGTTGTGTCCCCCTAAGCCCATTTGTGCAACCCTGGTTAGTGATGAGCCTAAGCCCCCATTGAAACTCCAAAAAACCCTCCATTGTTGCTTTTGGAGCTCCAAGCTCAAACTCAGTCCCCTTGCCAACCAACCTACCCCTGACACCAAAACCAAATAGTAGAGTAAAAATAAAAAAAAGTAACCTTGTATAGACCTAGATAAATGTTGCAGCTGATTTGTGTGAGTTAAAGAACATTCTGTCAAGAGGGTACACAAACATGTGGGCAATTCTAACCTTGATGTGAAGAAGAAAAATACCATCTCCTTTATGTGGAAGACCCTGTTTTAGAGAATGAGGAAGGGGATGTTGATACCAAAGTATCTAGTGAGGAGGATACCATGACTGCCATTGAACAAGATGTTGGAGTGGAATTGACTAGTGTGATGAGATCTAAGAGATTGGATAAATAAAAGCTTGAGGTTTTAATTGACAACATCTCAAACAATTATGAACATGATAACAAGCGGGAGGAAAACAAGCATAACACTATTGAGGATGTAGATGACTATGTTGAGGGCTTGAGTCACTTCACAAAGCTTAATAGGATGTTTTTGGAGGACTCCACCCTGGACTCCTCCAATCACCATTTGGGGAAGGAGGAGGCTAGCATGCTTGGACATGGCATTGATGAGGACTACAAGGCTTTGATGGCCAGTGTCATCACTCTAGAAAGGAAACTGAACCGTCTTACACCCTTCACCATCAAGGTGATTCATCACTCTCTCGTTAAATTTGCATTTGTGTTGCAAGATGAAATCAAGAAAAAATTAACCTAACACTAATCCCAGTTAAAACTAGGATAAGAAAGATGTTTTCAAATTCCTCATGGAGGAATGGGAAAACATTGCTAAGTAGTGGTCTAGGGGTTTTGTCTGTTCCCCTTAGGGATTTTTTGGTCTTTGATGTTACCGTGTTGTGTCTGTAGTTTCTATCTATGAATTGTCTGTTTGTTGTTTCTGTTGTTTTTTTTTCTTTTATGAATTGATGATCTTTTACCCTTTAACATTTTTTGTAAATATTGCTTATTTTATCAAAAACAATCTTCAACATAAATAAATTTTTTAAATATAAATATTTATTATTAATTATAAATCCAAATTATTTGTATATATATAATTATATAATCTAAACTTAAGAAATTTTTATTATAAAAAAAATTTCTTAAAAAAGATAATTATTTTTATAAAACATTAATAAAAATAACTAAAATACATATACATTAACATTTCTATTTTTATATAGAAAATTTATAAATTTCATTAAAATGCTTTTTTCCAGGAAATCTATTTACAAGTGATTAAATATGAACTTGACTTAAATATAAGGACAACTCATATGCCTTTTCAAATAAATACTAATAAATTTCTAACCCTGCATGACCTTTGCCAAAGAGTTACAATTTCTATAAATATAGAAGTCAATGAGTTTACTTGATTTCTTATACACACCATAACCAAATATTTTATTTTTTTATTGACATGATCAAACCAAAGGATCCAACAAAACTATACTTTATCAACAATTTTGTTAACAATCATTTCCTTCATCCAAATGTCAAAAGGACATAGATTTAGTATACATCTCTATCCAAAATTTATTTGTTTATAATAGGTACTTTGGATCATTCTTCCTTTGATATTGGCATTGTTATTTTTTATATGTTCCATTTCTTTTAAGTGATTATCTAAATGATAAAAACAAAAGCAAACGGATATACAAATCAATTTAATATAAATTAAAATAATGGTAAAAATAAATAACTATAGACTATGAGTCGTCTATTTTTCTATCTTCAATTTCTTTTAATTAATTATCTAAATGAAAAAAAAAATGGAAATACATATCAATTTAATATGAATTAAAATAATAGTAAAAATCAATCAATTATAAATTATGTTTTGATTAAAGGTAAAAGACGGGTTTTGATTAATTATAGATTATGTTGTTTTAATTAAAATATATAATTAAAGGTTTTACAATATATTGAGGTAGTTAAAGGAAAGTCAAATAGAGATTTTATAAAAATTATATACTTCTTAATGTATAAAGAATGAGATTAAAGATTAAGTGTCAAATTAAATTAAAAGTTATAATTAATGTCACAAATAATTAGCCGGTAACGTTAAAAAGTTTACTAGGCACACTGCAGTTTATAGGGGGTCATGCTACCCGATTCTTGCAATCTAAAAATAAAATAAAAAATGTCCCAAATAATTATAACAATAGAATAATATATTTTATATAATATATATTGTGTAAATCTTAAAACAAATACAAATTTTAAAGTTATTTTTAAAAAAATGGTTGTCTTTCAATTTTATCATTATAACTTTTAGATATACTTCAACTTTTTCATAGTTCTTCAATTCTATTATATTAGTTTATTAGATCATAAAATATTTAATAATATTGTAATGGTAAAAATTGTGGATTTTGTATTTTTTTTTCTTTACTTTGGATTTATTTTGATTTGGGTATTTTTTTATGTGATTAAAAGGGTATAAATGATGAATATGGACACATAATTTAAATCTTATTTATTTTTATCCACACTCCCTTCCAAGGTCTAATTTTGAACTTCAAATTCATTTGTCTCTCACCCTAGATCAAATTCATGAATGCACAAATGACCTAGGTTAGATGCATGGATGAAGAAGTGAACCCTAAGCTTCTAGTTTTCAAATTCAAATTTAGCGGTAACCTAAGCCTTCCAAATAGTCATTATGTATTGACTTGAAGTGAAAAGTATTTCATTTAAGACACTTGGAGTTGTGCTTAAAGGGGTCATCCTAAATCATTTTATTAATCTAAGATCTAGATCTTGGCTTGCATTCTTAATTGGACAATTATTAAGAATCATTTACTGTGTACCTACATAAGGCATCCACTACATGCTTACTTGTTTTTGATAAGGAAAAGCAGGTTTTGAAGGGATCCTGAAACCCTTTACTTCGAGAACAGGTTACAAAAGATAACACAAAAACACCAAACAACCCCAAAAAACAAAACATAGTTGTTTAAAGATGAGTAATAGACAAACAAACAACTATACCAACAACGAAACATCAACACAATATCCAAAAGACAACACAAACTATTGTAATTGATCTAAAACATTGGTAGCTTCTAAATTGTTGGAGATAACGTTCTCATCCATTTCCACCACTTCGTCAAGCTCCTGAAGAGGAATAATAGCCCTCTTCTTGTTATTTCTTTTGGTTCTCACACACGGCCCCTCATCCATGCTTACTTGTTGGCTTCAATCATTTTTATAAATTTAATGACTTGGTATCCATATAGAGTTTGGCACAAGGGAGATATTATCTTTGTCATTTATAAAATCTCAAACACATTAAACTAGTATTTATGCTATAGCATATTTGAAAATCCAAGACAAAGTAAAAGAAAAGATCCAAATATTTAGCCCTAGTTGGAGCTTGTTTGACCCATGTTAGGAAAAATGTTTTTTGTTGTTAATCTTAGTTTGAGTGGTAGCTCTACATAGGTGTGCTAGCATATGGCTTCTAGTGTTGTCATTGATGGCAACTAAACTCATTGATCCAGTCCATACTATAGTATTTGACTATACTGGAAGACAAAAGTGAAGAACAGGGTATCCGGTTGAAGTTGAATTCATCAAGTGGTTTGCATTATCAGGTTAACAGTTTTGGTTTTGGATCTCAGGGAAGGTCGTTAGATATATGAAATGTGTTATTCTCAAGTTTTTTTCCATCGCATCAAGTGGTGTACGAGTTATGGGATCTAGTCGTTCAATTTTTTGTTCATTAATATATGAAGGCCGACTAAGTGAATGTAAGGTGTTGCGAATGTTTAAGGAAGAATTGTTTGAAGTATTTTTGTGTTGGAGACTTTTTTTTGGGTCCTAACTATGCTATGGCCGAATTTGATGGATGTGCATTAAATGTTATTCATGATTTGAGTCGATAGTTGGAAGATACTTTCTATTTTATTGAAGCTGACATATAGCGACTGAATTCTTAGTAGTGTATATATATATGAGATCGGTTAATTCATTTTGGTGTGTGTGTGTGGTGTTCGATATGTGCAGATATGTATTGTGAATATCAGAAGAGTAGTTAAGCGATTCTCATTTGTGCAGAAGAGGATTTTGTGAAGAGAATTAAGGTAGAGCAAAGCGAAGTGCAGAATTAGACAGAAGGTCCAGAATCTAATCTGTGAGCCTAACGGGAACTGTAATCAGGCATTTATAGATACTATTTTCTCAGTTCAACCTTTATATGTAATCCAAATCTTTTGTAAGGCAATGATCCTTCCTAATTTTGAGCAGTGAGCTCTAGGCAGTGTGCCTAAATGCAAGTACATTCCCTATTTTGTAAAACACTTATATTTTGAGTACTCAAATTGTGGATTGACCTCCACCGTGGTTTTTCCCTTAACAGGGTTTCCACGTAAAATTCCTTGTGTTATGGTGTTGTGGCTTATTGTTCTATGTTCATGCATATTTATTTTGATTAAATGTTATAGACACTTGAAGAGAACAAATTAGTAATGTTAAAAATTGCACAACACTGATTCACCCCCCCTCTCAGTGTTGCTTGAGTCCAACAATTGGTATAGGGGCTAAGTTCCTCAGAAGAATTTTTACAGCTTGAGGTGGATCTTGGAATGTAATGGACTTTGGTAGTCTTCAAAAACAACTTTTGGTGGCACTTGATGACCTTGATCAGTCTAAAGCAAAAGTCTGGGAATTGAGAGCAAATATTAAGGATGCTAAGAAATTCATTCAAAAGTTGAAGGATCAGATTATTAATTCTAGGGAAAAGAGAAAGGATCTTTGTGATCAGATTAAGCAGAAAGAGAGCAAATGCATGGATGATGTTCACTTGAATCAAACCTTAAAGGAAATAACTGCATAATGTGACAAACTTGCCAGAGACAATGCTACCCTAAATCATAAGATGGAGTCTATGGTGATGAAGATGACTAAGGAGATTGAAGAAAGAAAGCAGAATGAAGAAAATATTGTCCAGTCCCTAAAAGAGAGATAAGATGAATATAGTAGAATTAATGGAGAATTCATTCAACTAGAGATTGAACTGCAACAATTTAGAAACAATGAAGAAGAGCTTGAAAAACAGATCGTTATTCTCAGGGATGAACTCACTACTACAAATGAATACAAGGATAAGTTTAGGATTAGCTCTGTTAAGCTTGATGAGCTAACTCAAGGACAAAAGAATGCAAATGATAAGCAATGTCTTGGTTATGAGAAAGGAGAAAGTTTCGGATCTGGACAGAGGAATTTTAAGCAAGGAAATTTGATGAACAAAGCAAAAAGGCATACGGTAAGACAACCTAATGCTCAAAAGTTTAATTGATATTATTTTTTTGCAATAAATTTGGTCATATGGCTGTTCAATGTAGATGCAAAATTAAATTAAGTGATTCATCATTTTTCAGTCAGTGTTTCAATTGCAAAAAGTTTGGTCACAAGTCAATTGAATGTGGAAATGTGTCAAACAACTCTATTAATAGGAGTGTTAGATGTTATACCTGTGGAAGATTTGGGTGTAACTAAGGGTATTTTTCCTAGGCTTAGCAGATCTAATGCATTAACATAAAACCCAAAGTAATAATAGAGTGCAAAGGAATAACATGAAAACAAAATGAAAGATCTCACCAAATGTCTTCAATCTCCATGGTTGACCTCTATTACACCTTCTCAACTTGCTGCAAATATGATGTTGACCTCATATTTATGATGAGAAATCTAATGGCAATGACAAGCCCTAAGCAAATGTTGAAGGATTTGAGATGACAATATGCAATACTAAGCTACAATGCAACTAGTAAGCATCTAAACTATGTCTAGATATTCCTATGAGATGTAACTATGACTATGACAAAATGACAATAATGCAAGATGACAAGATTGCAAGAGTATGACAAGAGCTTCAAAATGACATGAGATTTCCTAAAACAATATTGCATGTGATGAGATAATGAGACCAAAATTGCCATTTTATAGAGAATACAATTTTGAGTGAATGACCAAGATTAAAGATTGACAAATACCCTAGAATCAATGGACAAGATTCAATTTGACAACCCACAATTAAGCATAGGGAAACATTAGGTCAAATTCAAAATGAATGGACAAGATTGATTTTTAGAAAATAAAATCAATGGTTGACAATGCATGTGACAAGGGATAAGATTGACACAAAAAAAGAGGTGGTTGGAAAATTAAATAATAAATAGAAATTGTTTGATTTTTGAGGAAAAAGCTATTTTGAATTAAAAATTAATTTAATTCAAAAGGTGGGACCACAGGATAGTAAATAATTAATTCAAATTATTTACTAAAAAGAGGGAAATGTTAAATTAAATAATTAAAGATAATTCTTTAATTAGAGAAGGTGACCAATAATTAAATGAATTAAAGAATCTATTTAATTATAAGAAGACTTAAAAATTAGTGACATATTTAAATAAATAAATAGAATTTATCTATTAAAATAATCAAGAGGAATTATTGGACAAGGATAATTAAGTAAATTAAGAAATTTATTTAATTATAGAGACTTTAGACAATTAGCGACGTATTTAGATAAAGAAACAAAATTTATTTATCTAAATAATCAAGAAGAATAAAAAGATTTGAATTAATTAAATAATTATGAATTATTTAATTAATAGATGAAGGTGGACCAAGGACATAATTAAAATGTCTTGATTATGCTAGGAAGAAAAAGGTGAAAAATAGAGCTTGCAGGCCTAGGTCATTTTTAAGTGTCTACATTTTGCCCCTCTTTGTCATAATGCAACCTGTCGCATTGTGACAAAGAAAATAAATCACAGTCATGCCCCAACGAAGGTATGAAGTATCTATGCCCCCTCGGGAAAATTTTCAAATTTTTGCCCAACAACAATTTTTTTTTGAAAGTGTCCTGACAAGTTAATTTGATGACCAGAAAGAGAATGGCGTAGATGGTTTTAGATTTCGAGGAGTTTAAAGAAGCCAAAAAGGGCGGTCAAGGTCGGTCAAAAGAGAAATATGTGATGCAATGTATATGGTTTTGAGAAGACAAATGATGTATGTATGGACCTAATGCAATGCCTATATGATCATGTATGCACTTATATTTTTGTATGTCACAGGATATTGTCATGAGATGGACGAGACAAGATGACAAGACAGAAGGAGATGAATGTTAGTGTGAAGACCAAATCCTTCAACATATTACTATAGGACTAATAATTATTGCTCTTAATCGTCATTGGGCGGAATATTGTAATGGCCAACAAACACCATGATATGACATAGATCAAGGTGTGCAAGGTCGTACCATCACATAAGACAAGCAGTCATAGACAAGGATGATCATGACTCATACTAAGAGCGTAATTGCCCTAGTCTTTTTGCCATAACCAACCACAAGCATAAAAAGACAAGAAAGACAAGTCATAAAACGTCATTGCTCCTCTAAATCCTGTTGTTAGAACATCCCCGAGGAACTAGCAACATGACTGCCAAAAAGATAAAGACAAGACAATTATCATGATACGTCATTGCTTCTCTAAATCCTATTGTCAAGACATCGCTGAGAAACTAGTACCATGACTGCCAAAAAGACAAGAAAAGACAATCATCATGATACGTCACTGCTTCTCTAAATCATGTTGTCAGGACATCGCTGGGAAACTAGTAGCATGATGAAAAAGCCAAAGGCAAGTTCCAAGTGTTTGCCAAGTGTTTAAATGCCGAGATGCTAGGTTTGACAATGTTGAATGGAAAAAGATGCCAATTTTGTTGAATGACGATGCCAAAGTGTTGAATGACAAAGGTGTCAAGTTTGACGATGTCTGAATGCCAAAGTTTAGGAAGGACACATCTTGAATAATGCCGATGTCAAGAGGATCAATCCTCAAATGCCAAGAGGATCCCTCAAAATGCCAAATGACAGTTTCGGTACCTAGGAAGGACACATCCTAAGGTACAAATGACAAAGGTCGTTCTTCAGAAGGACATATCTGAAGAATAACCAAGAGTTGACTATTTGACTGATTTTGACTAAGTTTCACTTGTTTGGATAGAAATTGTCTGAAGTTTGACTAGAGTTTTGATTGAGGTTTGACTATTGTTGACTACATGTAAATGTTGACATGCTAATGTATTTGATGAAGAATTGCTAGAATTTGGTTGCAGTAGTTTGTTTGTTTTGAGATGAATTGTTTGACTTGAAGATCTTTGACATGTGTGCCAGTGTAGTGCCATGAACCCTAATGGACTAACCTAGTGCGGTCTCGAGGGCTCATCGATTGATGGCCTTGCCTACGTCATACACTCAGAGACCTCGTAGTTTGACATGACCAGTGACTTTGTCTTGATGACCAAAGATTGAGCCATGATTTTTTTTTTTGACAACCTAAAAGGATTGACCTATTGTCTCGGGAACCCAATGACGAGCCTTGCTTATGTAGCAAATGAAAAAAGACAACATAGTTCAAACAAATGACCAAGATTGGCTGACTCGACGGACTTGACAGAAAAAATGACTCTATTTTTGAGTTTTTGCGATATTTCAATTTTTTTTGGATTTCTTCAGGACATTTTTCAATTTTTAGGTCTTTCTTTAGGACATTTTATGATGTTTTTGTCTTTTTTTTAAGGAGTTTTTATGATTTTTATGATTTTTTTAGGACTTTTTATGATGTTTTTGTCTTTTTTTTTAAAGGAGTTTTATGATTTTTATGATTTTTTAGGACTTTTTATGATGTTTTTGTCCTTTTTTAGGACTTTTTATGATTTTTATGATTTTTTCAGGATTTTTTCAATTTTTACGATTTTTTTAGGACTTTTTCAATTGTCGAGACCATGTGCGATACCTACTGTAGTCACATGATGAAATTTTTCCCCTAGTTAGGACCAAGACTAGCCAACTAGACAAATGTAGAAAGGACATGTGGGGGAAGTGACAGATGAATGATATGTAGGACTTGATGTCAATCGTTTCTAAGCCATGCGAGAAAATGATGGGGTTTTGGTGATGGATGTAAGGTGGTGCCAGAAAGGTGACTGGTTTATTATGGACTAAGGTAACTAGAGTGACAATAGATGGCAGAGCAATGATCGACTATACTTGGCACTTGTTTTCTAGGTTTTCACCATAGTACTTATTCAAAGCGCCTGTTTACCAAGTTTTCATTGTTGGACGAATTATTTTTTTCTTTACTATTTTTGTCATTTTTTTATTTTTTTGGTGTCACCAAGATGCCTATTTGCTAGGTTTTCATTAGGGTGACAATTTTTTTCAATGTTTTTCAATTTTTTTTGTATTTTTAAGGTTTTCGGCCCAACTTTTTGATGCTATGCATAGAACTTGCAAAGATGTAGACTATTGATAGACTCTTCCAGTTTTTCGCTATCTAGAGTAGCTAATTGATATGCTCTAGAACCAAAAGAGGATATGACGACATAAGGACCTAGCCAATTTGGTTCGAACTTGTCAGGTTTTTCTCTATCATCCTAATTTTTAGGATTTTGCATGAGGACTAAATCACCAACGTCAAACTTCTTGACCATAAATTTCTTGTTATAACTTTGACATAGCGGATTTTGATACACCTGTAGATGGTTCAGGCAATTATGTCTTCTTTCTTCTAGCATTTCCAGCTCGTGTAGTCGTGACTATCTGTACTCTTCATCTTCTACCATACCCTTTAGGGAGACTCGTAAGGATGGAATTTCAACCTTAAAGGGAAATATGGCTTTAGCCCCAAAGACCAGGGCGAATGGAGTGGCTCATGTAGGCATGTGGATGATGGTGCGGTAAGCCCACAGAGCAGGGTTAAGTTGGATGTGTCAGTCATGGCTAGCGTCATTGATAGTCTTTTTGAGAATTTTAAGGATGGTTTTGTTGGATGCCTCAGCTTGACTGTTTCCTTGAGGATAATATGGCATGGAAAAATGATGTTGGATATGGAATCGCTCACATAACTCACAAATGTCTTGGTTTTTATACGAGCTTCCATTGTCTGTGATGATGGACTGTGGGATACCATACTGAAAAATGTAGTTAAGGATGAATTTGGAAATTTGTTTGCTGGTTATGTATGTAAGGGGGATGGCTTCAATCCACTTAGTAAAGTACTCAGTGGCGGTGATAATGAATTTGTGGCCATTGGAGGAGGTAGGGTGGAATTTTCCCACGAGGTTGAGTCCCCACTGTGCGAAGGGCCATGGAGACGTAATCGGCCGAAGTTCTTGTGTTGGAGCATGAATTAAATCAATATGTATCTGACATTGGTGACAAGTCCTGACAAACTAAAGTGTGTCTTTCTCAATAGTCAGCCAATAATACCCAAGTCTCATTATCTTTTTGGCTAGAGTAGGGCCACTCGAATGAGACCCGCATATACCCTCATGTACTTTGCGTAAGGTTGTGTGTGCTTCATTGGTGTTGAGACATCGGAGGAGGGTGTTGTCAAAGCTATGAAGGTAAAGGGTATTGTTGACGATGGTGTATTAGACAACTTTTCAGATAAAGGACTTTCACTGGTTGTTGGACAAGTTGGGGGGAAGGGCTTGGGACTTGAGATAGTCATAAATTTCTTGATACTAGGGAGAATAGGGACCAACAAGCTTGTAGACTATCTTTGATTTTGGGATATCATATGTAGGGACCAACAATTGTTCCACTAAAAACTCAAACTGTGGCAGATTACTTGGGATGTCTAGGAGAGAGCCAATTGTTGCCATTGCATATGCTACCTTGTTCTGTGCTCTCTGAAATTGTTCAAAAGTCACCATGTGAAAATATGTCTGAAAGTTGTCAACCATTCATTTGTAATGCATCAATTTCTTATCCTTGGTGTCATACTTGTCATTTACTTGGTTGATGACTAGCTAGGAATCTCCATAGACATGAAGTGTTCTGATTTTCCATTTTAGGGCCATTCTAAGCCCTGTAACAAGTGCCTCATATTCTACCACATTATTTGTGCATGGGAAAGCTATGTAGAATGACTTGGGGATGGATTCTCCCTGTGGTGTGATAAACAATATTCTTGCCCCCGAGCCATGACTGATATGAGACCCATCAAAGTATAGCCTCCAATATGACTAAGGTTCTATATGGAATATGGATTCATTTGAAAAGTCTACCGCTAATGGATGATCACTTTGTATAGGTGCGTCTGCCAGTTGGTCTACTATCACTTGTCCTTTTATGGCTTTTCTTTCCACATATTGAATCTCATACTCGCTCAAGATCATGACCCATTTTTCTAGATGTCCTGTCAGTGTTGCGCGACTCAAAAGATATTTCAGGGGGTCAATCTTTGCTACCAACTGTGTCCTGTGATTCAACATATAGTGTCTTAGCTTTTGAGTAGCAAAGACAACTGCTAGACATGCCCGTTCAATGGATGTATAATTTAACTCATATCCAACCAGTGTCCTACTAATGTAGTATATGACCCTTTCCTTTTCTTCATGGTCATTCTGTGCCAGTAATGCCCCCAGTGCTGAAGTTGTTGCTGAAGCATATAAGATCAAAGGTTTTCCCTCGATAGGTGGCATTAAAACAAGTGGTGACAAGAGATAGTCTTTGATTAGTTGAAAGGATTCCTAACATTTATCTGTCCACACAAAGGGAATACCCTTGTGTAGGAGATACTTAAATGGTTGACAATTGTCAACCAATTGTGCTATGAAGTGCTAGATGGATTGTAACCTGCCTTGTAATGTCCTGAGTTCACTTATCCATTTTGGGGGAGGCATGCATAATATTGCATTTATTTTGGTTGGATCAACCTCAATGCCTCTACAAGAAACTATATATCCCAAAAGTTTTCCTGACATGACACCAAAGACACATTTCTTTGGATTCAAGCAAACCTTGTATTCTTCCAGTCTCTTGAATATTTTGTCTAACACATTCAAATGATCTTTTCTTGTCACAGATTTAGCCAAAATTTCATCCACATAATCTTCCATTTTCTTATGCATCATGTTGTGAAATATCATTGTCATAACTCTCTAATACATGGTGCTTGCATTCTTAAGACCAAATGGCATGACATTCCAGCAGATGTACCCCAAGGACAAGTGAATGTTGTCCTATGTTGATCTTTGGGGGCAATACAAATTTGATTATAACTTGAGAAATTGTCCATGAGGGACAACATCTCGTATCCTGTCATGAGGTTGACTATGATATCTATGTCATCTTTTGGACATGATTTGTTTAAGTCTCTAAAATATGTGTAGACACAAATCTGACCATTTGGTTTTGTGACTGGTACAAGATTGGATATCCATTCAACATAGTTGATAGACTATATGAATCATGTGTCTAGCAGTTTCTTGAGTTCAACCTTGACTAATAGGGCGACCTAAGGATGCATTTTGTGCAACTTCTATTTTACTGGTTTTGCATCTAACAGTAGTGGAAAATGGTACAAAACCAGTTTAGGATCCAACCTAGGCATATCAGTATATGACCATGCAAAATTGATCTTTTTCCCTGCAAAGAATTGATGGAAATCAGGCTTCTCTTCTTCTATCAGGGATGCCGCTAAGAGGACCATCTTGGGCTCTTATGTTGTTGATATGTTGACTTATATAGTGTCCTCTATGAGCATTGTTGATTTCTCTTAATTCATGGGAAGAAAGTCTAGTCCTCCATCTTTTGGCACCTCAGAGAGGTTTTCACCCGCATATACGTACTTTATTTTTACTTTTTTGTCATTAGGAGGTACCTTTCGGTTTTCACCTAAAGACGTTTCATTTTTTGCTTTATTTTTATTTTTCATTTTGCGACTAGAGGACAGAGTAGTCTACCTGAAGTAGGCTGCACAATCTAGGTCAATAGAAAATCCAGCTTTGTGACCACCACTAGGTATTCCCTCACGTAGTCCCATAAATTCTACAATGGCTTCATCATTCTGAAATACATCCAAGACTGGCGGGCCTTGTTGGTCCCAATTGATTAGTTGAGGGTAGACTAAGGAGATACCATCATCAGTATTTGTGAATTGTGGGGAGGACGTGGAAAGCATGCAGACAGATTTAGAGACATCGAAAATGAAGTTTTTATCATCAAGCTCCTAGTTAGATTCTATCCAATATTCTCCTTCACTTGACTCATACTCATTGTCAAATAAGGGACAAAGGGACTACCATTATGGTCAGTATTGTCATGTGACAAATCGGATGAATCCTGATGATGGTTGTTAAGTTCAAGTGGTTGGGCAGATAGGTTAGGTGTATGGCTAATAGGACTAGAAGATGATTTAGGTCTATCCCAACTCTCTTGTTTCCTTGGGATCTTCAGATTGTCAGTTGTATCAATTTCAAATGTTTTCCATAATTTTTGTTCAGAGGTGAGTTCTCTAGGTTCAAGGAACAAGTCATCAAGGTTAACAGTCACTTAGGGATCATTGGGAGCCATGTTCCCACTCATGAGAGTCAGTTTCGGTAAGGGATTCCTCCATAGTCTTGAAATTTTCTGAAGCATTCATGCACTTACTCAAAAGTCCATTGGTATGTTGATCGTCATTTTTGGGTAGACCATAGCCTAACCCAAGATATTTTGGTCGTTTGAAAGGTTCTATGGGTTCTCTTTGTCTAGTTTTATTTCTGCCAAGGCCACTAGTTTCGTTGTAACCTTTAGCCTTCATCATTTCATATCCTTTGCCATATATTTTAACTGGTAATGGGGGTAAGTCTTCCATTTCTTTATAAAGCCATGCTGTAATATTGACAATGTCTTCATTGCTCATGTCTCCCCATTTTATGAAAACTATCTTTGGTGGAACTTTGAAAATTTCTTTAGGTTCTATTCTGAAACATGGCCGACCATAGACCTTAGGAGACTTGGGTATTGTTGTGATGCTATATGCCATATTCAGTTTGAATTATCCACAGCCTAGGTCCTGGATCTTGATAGTGGACTCAACCTTGGGAAGTGAGGAAGATGGTGTTGTGGTGGAAGATGTGGACAGAGTGGATGTGGATGATGATGTGAGTGTGGACGGGTCAATGAATTTGGAAGAAGAGGAGCTAGGAGCTTCTCAGTTGATGGGAACTTGATGTTCGAAAATACCCCTTAGGTTGGTACAATATTGAAAAGGGTTGGGTTCTCCATTTATGGTGATTTCTGTGTCATCAAAGGGAAAATTTAGGCATTGGTGGTATGTGGATGGAATAACTTTGAGGGCGTGAATCCAAGGTCGGCCAAGCAAGATGTTATAGGGTAACTCAAGATCCAAGACTTGGAAATTTGTGTCCACAATGACTGGTCCAACTCTTATGGGGAGAGTGATCACACCACGAGAGGAACATTCTTCATCATCATACGCCTTTATGACTATGCTCTTTGTTGCATCTACGCAATCATCAGAAAATCCTAGAGCCTTAACCAATTTTAAGGAGCATATATTCAGTCGTGCTCTACCATCTACTAAAACTTGTCTGACCTTGTGTTTATGTATGAAAACCTCAATGTGTAATGCGTTGTTATGGTTGGACTTTGGGGATGAATAATCTTGGTCAAAAAATGTGACATGGTGGGGTGTAGTGAAATAACCTACCATGGCCTCAAATTGGTTGACATTAATGTCCAAAGGGACAACAGACTCTTGCAAGGTTTTGTCAAGTATTTCCTTATGCGCAGGAGAAATGCGAAGCAACTCAAGTATGGATATTTGTGCTGAGGTTTTTCCTAGCTGGTCAATGAGGTTAAACTGACTCTTAGGTTGGGACTACTTTGCAGAAGGGCCTGACTGTGGTTCTCTTGCGAATGGACTAGGTATTTTAATTTTTGGTTGTCGAGGAGGTGGACCAGCTATGGTGATTTTTACACTTCAGGTAGTAGCATTGCATTCAAGTGCTCTTTTGATAGTAATGGTATTGACACAGTCATCATCAATTTAGATATTATTAATGATGGTTCCTCCTAAATAATCAAATGCAACGCGAGCATAATTGGTTGATTTTTATTAGTATTAGGACCTGATGTGGAGGCTTTATTAGAATCATGGTCTTTCAGTGGGTTCTTATGAATGGTATGGTTGGCATTAGACGTGAATTGTGGCCCACCCACTTCAATTACTCAATTTTCAATGAGGTCTTGTACAATGTTTCTCAATTGTCAACAAGAAGATGTTTTATGCCCTTTAGCTCAATGGTAATCACAAAAAGCGTTATCGTCCCACCATGATGGTTTAAACTGCCCTGGGTCATATGGTTTAGGATCTTCAAGTGTGATGAGACCATTTTGAAGGAAGGATCTTCTTAAGGACATCCTTAATTGGTCTCCCAAAGCATTATATGTTCATCTTTTTGAAAATTGTCTTATCTGGCGAGGTTGTCCTTGATTTTGACTGTTTTGACCACTTTGGTTATTGATGGGGGGTGTTAGTATTGTTGTTAGTTTATTTTGTGGCTGAGCTCCTTTTAGAGCAAGCATTGGTCCCATTGTGTTCACAACCTTGGCATCAACAACGCCACCATTGGTGACATGTTTATTTTTGACCCAATACTTGTTTTTGTCTGCAGGTGGATTTGTGTTTGTGTTTTTAGGACCATATTTTAATTCCCCTTTAGAAACGAGGGCTTTCTCAACTTGGAAACCTTTTTGAACTAGGTCCATGAAGGTCATGCAACAATGAACTTGTAATCCATATTTCTATGGGCCCAAGAGTGTTTGAACAAACATGCCAACCTTTTCCCTTTCAGGTATATGAATGTGACATCGACTTTCTAGACTTCTCCATCTTTGGAAGAATGGGATAAATGTTTCACCAATATCTTCTTGTGTAAGATTGCATAAGCTCGTGATGGAGGTTTTCATGTAAATGTTATACGCATAGTTTCTCATAAATTTATCTTTAAGTTCGTCCCATGTTTTTATCCCTTTTAGAGTGGAGAACCATTCAAGTGCAAGTCCTATAAGACTCTTAGAGAAAAGTCTCAATACGTAAGTCTATTCATAGGCAATGTCCATATAGTTGGTTGTGAATTCTCAAATATGTTCAACAGGATTTGTCTTTCCCTTGTATTTGGTAAAGTGTGGTGCCACATATCTAGGAGGGAATGGTGGCATGCACAAATTTGTGTCAAAAGGGTATAAGCATAGGTCGTATGACATGTGTGACTTCTTGTCAGATGCTTGCATGTTTTCTATTTTGTTTCTAAGCTCATCATTCTGGCATGCATGACATTGATTATAGGATTATTTGTGGCATCACAAAAGGGAGTGATAGATATGCCATGAGTCCCCATTTGTTGTGAAAGGACGTTGGTGTTTTGTTGAGGGATGTGTTGTTGTGACATGTATGATGTGTTTTGGTTCATATGTTGTTGGTGTTGAAAGTTTGGATTTGGGACTTGTTGATGGGTATGAATATGTGATGAATATGTCAGAATGTGACCTCCAACCATTTGAGTTGAAACTTGGGGAATATGTCGACCATGAATATTTTGATGTCCAAATGATGCAATGTGCCGTGTATTAAGATTTCCTTGTCCAAATTGTTGGAATTATCCATGGGGGATGTTCATGTTTGGTCCTTGGGAAGTAATGGTGTTAAATTGTGATGATGTGTTTGGTTGTGGTGCTCGAATAAAGACACATTGTTTAATTCCAAGGGGATTGAATGAGGTACCAATAAAGGGATCTGATGATGATGCACCCATGACACTAGATGAAGGCCCAAACAAAGGATTTGAAGAGCTTTCCCCCATTGATGAGAACCCAAAGGTGGCTCCAACTAATTATGACAATATTGTGGACATTGTAGGCATTGATTGTGTTATGGCATGTGACATGGTTGGTGTTCCTCCTCCAAAGGATGTTTCCTTGATTGAATTGGAATAGTTTTGATTAGTTGTGTCATGGGAGGTGACATTAATGGTATTTGTGGCAATTTGTGAGGTAACACCACCAAAAGTACTACTTGTGTTGTTATGAGGTTGACTCATGTTGGGCATGTTGTTTGTATTGTTGACATTGTGGTTGGGTGATGTGGGTCTCAAAGTGTTAATGTCAAAGCCACATGGTAGTTTAGCTCCTTGACTTAGAAGTATGGCCAAATATTTGTCTCTATCATGTAAAACCACTTCTTCCACAAAGAAGGCCGCTTCTGGATTTTGAGCTACAACTTCTAGGTCTTCCTCAAATATTTTTCCATGTTCATCCCTACGTATGAATGGTTCAAAGGGATTCTATGAAGATGGCATGTTCATGGAAGATTGTATGTTCATGTTGTTAAATGGGTCGGAAAAAGTCCAATTTTGGTTTATGTCATAAGTGTTATTGTTGATGTTGGGATTGGAATCTTGTCCAAAGTTTTCCATTTGTCTTTTCTTTCTTTGAAGCCTAGTTTCCACCATAAAAGGGAATTGCTCAAATGAAGATGATGAAAATGAAAACTAAATGCAAGGATGACACTAGTCTATGTTTTTGGATTTTTGATAAAGGATGACAATGCAGAACTATGTTTTTTGAATTTTTGATAATAGGGAATACAATATGACAATGTTGTCTAAAGGAAATGACTAATGCCAAATGAAGACTAGGATGACAAGTTATGATAATATTTTTTTTGTATTTTTGGAATAAAGGATGTCAATGCAAGGTGATAATGACATTTTCCTAAGGGAAACGACTAATGCAAAGTGATAAAATTGTCAAGAAAGGATGCCAAATGCCAAGGTGACAATGATGACTAATATGAAAATGTTGACTAAGGAAATGACCAATGCCAAATGAAGACTATGATGAAAGTTATGAAAATGATTTTGGATTTTTAAAGATAAGATATGCAAGGTTAGGAATAAAGGTTGCAAATGCAATGGTCTAAATGACTTGGAAGAAGGTTGCCTATCCACCCTAAGCTTGATCTATGTCCCAATTTTGGAATATCAAAGGACTTGTTTGAAGGACACAATGACAAGTGAGGTTTCCCAACTAGACCCTTGAGTTGGAAAGGTCTCACAAAAGGACAATGACTAATAATGATGACTAAATCCAATGATAACCTAGTTTTGAAAGTTAAGATTTTGCAAAGTATGGTAAGGTTGTCCTAATCCAAAATATGCAAGTAAAATGAAGACCTAAATGTTGGCTTATGATTGAAAATGAAAATGTTGAGACCTAATGATGAGACTACGATTTGCAAAGATGACCCTATGGTAAGATGTAAGCTAAAGTATGCAAGAAATGAGAAATTTGAGCAATTTTTTGATCTGGTTTTGACAAAATGCTTCTAGAAAAAGATTTTAATGGACAGTTTGGATAAGTTTGACTTTGGTTTCTGGTCTGTGATAGAGTTTTGTTTTTTTTCAGGAAAATGTGTCGTTTCAGGTCACATATGCATTTCTGTATAGCAAATGCAGTTTGATTTCAGCAAATGCAGCGTTATAGAAAGAAAATGCAACTCAATAATGTGAATGCAACTTTCTAACAACCAAATGAGGCTCAGTATAGGAAAATGTGGTGTTTTGCAATGTGAATGCATTTTGATAGAGCGAATGTGGTGTTCTGCAATGTGAATGTGGTACAAAAAAGTGAATGTGTTGTAGCATATGCAGTACAAAAAGTAAAAAGTTTGATTTGTTTGCAATTTTGGTCCAAAATTTAAAGTGTTTGATGTTGACCATTTGTTTCCAGATTTGAAAGTGATGTTTTGCTTTGTTTGAATGTCTGAAAATACTTGGAAAACACAATATTTTGTCTTTGAAACAAGCACAATAAAGACAAGCACAATCCTAGGTTAGGCTAGGACAATATTTGCTAGATTCCACATGGGTCTCCCCAGCTGCATATTCTTAGCGTGTGAATCCAGAAGCTTGGCCGCACGGGCTCATTGACCCCCTCAAGTATCTCCTATCCAAGGCAATGCTCATAGGCAGAATGACAAAATGGGTAATGATATTATTAGAGTATGACATTGAGTATGTAGAGAGGAAAGATATCAAGGGACAAGTCATTGCGGATCAACTAGCAGAGGCACCTATGTATTCTGAGAATCCTCTTGTATCTGAATTTCCAGATGAATCCATCTTTAACCTCAACATAGTGGATCACTAGAAACTATAATTCAATGGTTCATACACACAACATGGATCAGGAGCCGGTGTCTTCTTCATCACTCCACAAGGGGATTGCATACCAAAGTCATACAAATTGGAATTTCCTTGCACCAAAAACATAGCAGAATATGAGGCTTTGACTATAGGTCTCAAGATAGTAGTGCAATGGAATATCATAGCCCTCAAAGCCTACGGAGACTCTCAGTTGATCATAAATCAGGTTAATAATGAATATCAAACAAAGGATGACAAGCTAACCCCATACAAAAAATTGGTTGAGACTCTAAAGGAATCCTTCATCGACATAACATTTGAGTAGATTCCAAGAACCAACAATAGAGCAGCTGATGCCATGGCTACAATTGGGTCTCTAGTAGACATCCCTCACAACGTGCCAAAATATGAATTTCTGATAGAGCAGCTTCTCATTCCCACATTCGAGGTACCAAAATCAGAATATGTGTGTCAAATCATTGGTCCTGGCGATCCTTGGTATCATGACATCTATACATATCTTCAAATAGGAGTCTTACCCGCTGACCTACCATTGAGCCTAAAACAAACCTTTATCAAAAAGGCATCCAAATTTGTCATCCTAGGTGATACCTTATACCGTAGAAGCATAGAGGGTACCTTGCTACACTGTTTAAATGTTGAGGAGGCATTAACCGCTCTAACCGAGGTTCATAATGGTATCTATGTCTCACACTCGAGCGAAATAACCATAGCCAAGAAACTGCTAAGGCTGGGGTATTATTGGCCCACAATGGAGCGAGAAGCACATGATCATGCTAAGAGGTGTTTACAATGTCAACAACATGGGGACCTCATCCATGCTCCAGCTCAAGAGCTTCACTCGATTGTCACACCATGGCCCTTCTCACAATGGGGACTCGACCTCATTAGCAAAATCACACCCACCTCATCCAATGGCCACAAATTCATTATAACTGCAACTGAGTACTTCACAAAGTGGGTGGATGCCATACCCATGACATATATCACTGGGAAGCAAATCTCAAAATTCATCCTGAACTATCTCATCTGTCGTTATGGTGTTCCACAAGCCATTATCTCAGATAATGGGACACCATTCAAGAACCAGGAGGTTCACAACTTGTGCGAGAAATTCAAAATCCAGCATTGCTTCTCCACCCTGTACTATCCCCAAGGCAATGGCCAAGCAAAATCCATGAACAAAACCATCATCAAAATCCTCAAGAAAATAGTTAATGACGCAGGTCGTGACTGGCACTTGCAGCTTAATCCCACCCTCTAGGCTTATCGAACTAGCATCCACACACCCACTGGTGCCACCCCATTCTCCTTGGTCTACGGATCAAAATTCGTACTCCCCATTAAGATTGAGCTCCCATCCCTCAGAATATCATTGCAAAATCTCATCATTGATGAGGACTATCAGGGGTCAAGATTAAACAAGCTAGAGCTACTGGATGAGAGACACATAGACGCTTTGAATCATCTGCAAGTCTATCAGAATAGACTCAAACAAAGCTACAACAAGAAGATCAGAAGCAAGATTTTCCAAGTCAGAGAATTGGTCTTAAAAGAAAATCAGAAGAATGTCTCGAATCCCAGCAGCAAAGGCAAGTTCAAACCCAATTGGTTAGGGCCTTTCATCGTCACAGCAAGCTATAAATCAGGGGCATATCAACTATCAACACCCGAAGGGGAACCTCTGTAGGAACCCATGAATAGCTCCCATCTCAAAAAGTTTTATGCCTAAAATCTTCCAGGGTATAAAATGAAAAATCCAAAAAGAAAAAAAAATCCTGAAAAAATGGTTACTTCGGCGAAAACCTGGCAAACAGGCGCCTTGTGTAAATAAGCACTTTCCATCCACCAGGACCTTTACGGCTTGTTTGTCATTATCCCTCCATTTCACTCCCACCATCCATCGCATTCAGGTCTCCATCCATCACACATCTATTCGCATCTGCACCATAGATTGGTCATGTGTTCGTATCATGATCCCTCCTAGTACTACTTGGCCCATCGTCAAGGACAACTTGTCCTGTCTTTATCAGAGTAGTCTATTACATCAAACTGGGGCATGTTCTCATTGGATCGGATTCATGTATGGTCTTAAAGTCCTCAAAATCAGAAAATCCAAAAACATCAAAACATCAGAAAATCCAAAAACATTCAAAACATATCAAAATCCAAAAATAGGTCAAAAAGTCATTCAAAAAAGCCAAAAACAAAGTCGTCAGTTGAACTACGTCATCTCTGAGCTTGAACATAGGCAAGGTTGATCTTTGATCATCCCCCGAGACATTTAGGTTAGTCCTATAGGAGTCCGTCATAATAAACTGAGATCCCATCATGTATATCATCATCTGTAAATCGGTCAAGTCGTCAGTCGAACGATGTGGTCTTTGCGTGTATAACGTAGGAAAGGCTAATCTGTTGATCAGCCCCCGAGGCCCCTAGGATAGGTTTTTAGGTTAGTATCTTGGTCAAAATCTCAAAAAATCCCAAAACATTGGAAAACCGAAAACCAAAACATTTGTAACACCTCAAAAAATACCAAAAATAGCCTCAAAACATTTCAAAATGTCAAAAACATCCAAATATTTGAAAAAATCCATCTACCTCATCTCGCTTGCACCTGCAATAAACACTATTCATGATAAAATGATCATCATCGTCAACCTTTGGTAAAACAATTAGAAACAAGTTTAGCAGTTTAAACACAAAACTCAAAATGTCAGGTTTCAAGTCTAGGTCAGTAAGTAAACAAGTTGGTTATCTCTTCGTATTGGTAACTCATCATCTGAATTTGTCCCATATCAATCATCCCTTATAAATGAGTGATGTGTTTCCATCCACTAACATGTCATAGGATGCATCCTTCCTACAATGGGCATTATCTTTTGGCAATAAGTTTCGGTTATCATCTTAGAAAACACATCCTTTTCCATTAGTGGTATTGAAGAGCATTAGTCTATTTATTTACTTGATCTTTTCTTTTGACTTATTTTATTTTGCGCTCATTCCAAGGACATCTCGATGATATCCCAAAACATCAGATTTAGAGAAATAGGAATGGGGCAATGATCATTATCTTTTGTCTGCTGTGCTTGTTGGACGCTCTTGTAATATAACCTCGGTGAATACTTGCTTTGTTGAGAATGTATGGAAGAGGTCTAGGGAAACTTGTTGACTATTACAGGGATAGGTTTACCCTTCCGTGTTTTGGCCTGAGATTCGTGAAACTTTTGAAATACATCCTAGCAAGGTTTCCATATGTCAGGTGTGAACAAGAATACTCCTTTCTGATTGTCGAGTCAAAGTCCATCACACTAAGTACAACGCCATCCTGGTTTTCTATACCTTGATATATCATACCACATGTGTTATCAAACATAAGAAAATTTGGACCTTTGAAAATCCCAATTCCTCAGCAAATCATCATCATCATCATCATCTGCATTTGTGCCATCACGTGTATTGTTGAAATGACTTCTTCTTTTCTCACTAACCACGCTAACCAGGTACTATGACAATTGATCATCATCATCATCACCACCGATCTTGCATCCATACATCATTAGCATATTACATAAGTAGATCATATAGGAATCATTAGCACATTGCATTACATATCATATAGGAAACATCGCATTCTCATCATGATATAAACATGTGCATCCATATCATCGCATTTCACCCATTACATTGCATCTCATGACATTACATTGATCATTGCATAAGCATTCATTTACATTTCACAAATCATCACATAGCATGAACATTATAATCATAAACAATGGGAATATAAGCATTCAATTCATTAGGCACACATATCATATTGCATTAACACTGCATCACATATATCATCATATCACATCCATCCATAAATCATCTCATATATAAGCATTTTTTACACATCATTGCATATAGCATAAATCAAATCATTTCACATAAATCATCATATAGTTAACATCATTGCACATCATATCATAGGTCATAATCAAATACATAGATGTCATTTGAAATAAATGCATCCATAACATATAAAAGAAGAATCATGCACTCATAAATAAAGGACTACACATAGCTTCGCATCAAAATTAGCTCATATATATATCATCAGTATCACTATCATAGTACAAAGAATAACAATTGGATCACTGTATGTGTATGTCAATCGGTACAAAATGCCCATTGGGGCTATCAAAAATTGGCCCGTAAGGCACCAAAAATGTGTATCATCTGAATCACGGTTGATCTCCGTGAATGCTACCCTCACCCCTATCATCGTGACCCTCTGGTGGTCTCTAGCTGTCTCACTCTGAGTAGTCAGGGACCCAGTCTACTCTAGGTATGTGGTCGTGGTAGGCCCAACAGTAGTACTCTATCTCTCGAATGGCCTCCCTATAGGATCAGACCGACACTGTACCCTATGAGGACAAGGCGACTGTCATACTCTCAATCTACTGCCTATGACCCAACTCTGTACCTGCCTGCAACTCTATGACTTGTCGTTGCTATATAGCCTGGTATCTCTCCGCTCTAAGCTTCTCTCTCTCAGCCTGTGCCTGATCCCTCTTAGCCATCACTATCTGTACCTGTGCTTGTAGCTGCAAAATTAAGGCATCCTATGCATCTGCCTGCCCTACTGGCTGTGCTCATGGCTATACAAGAATCTGCCCCTCACCCTCAGCTTGTGGTGGTGGGACTGGCAGATCCTGCTGTTGGTCCTGCATGGGGACATCCTCCTGATCTGGTGGAACTGGGGGCATCAGTGGTGGGTCCTGTCAAATCGCGACCCTGGGACCTTGTCCTTGTCCTCTCCCCTGCCTCTGACCCTGTGTGCCTCTGGGTCCTCACCTGGAATAGTCAGCCATAGAGGAGGTCTAAACCAATCCTTGTATGCCTGTGTGGTGCCCGGATATGCCAATCCCTGATCGTAGGCCCATGGTCGGGCCACTAAACCTTGAAAGTTGTCAACCACCTCCGTTGTAGGAATACCAGGGCCCCATGCCACCTGTGTCATGCTGCTCACGAAAACAACCACATAGCCATCATCTGGCCGATCCTGTGGCTCCCCAAATTGATGCAGTACACACCCAGGAAAGTATCTCTCTATCATGGTATGCTCTCGACCCTGCATGTACCTATCTTGCCGGTAGTAGAAGAGCTAGTTTGCATCATCAGCCCATCCAGGCTGACCGAGGTATGGTCTCCATGTGAATACAAGCATCTCATCTATGACCCACCTCTAGTAGGGGATCCTGTGCTCTCCAGTGTGTGTAAAGGACACACCCCCTCTGTATCGTGCCACTAGGGCATCCTCTGCCCCCATCAGAACTGGAATGACTAGTGGACATAGCACAAAAATGTGCTCCCACGCCCAAATGTGCAGAAGCGTCACCCAAGCTCCCAGCGCTTTTCCATCCACGTATGCATACTCGTGGAGATCCCTGTAAAGCAAAGCTAGAAGGACGGGCCCCCATGCAAATTGAACTAGCCTGTCCCAAACCATCCTCTCCCAACAGTATCCCCATCCAGGACTGAAATACTGCCCTCGTCGGTTTGGGGAAACCAAACCAGAAATGATCATTGCAACTGCCCAGCAGAAGGGAGATGCTATGACTCTGTACCTCTCCAACTTGATATGTCCCTCGCAATAAATGATATCCCGTATGGCGAGGACTCGGGTGCAGCAATCACGTCCCTCCTCTAGATTGTGAATCACTCAGCAGCCATGAATGGGAAAACATAGTATCCGCCAGATGTCCTCCAGTGTGACGGTCGCCTCACCAGTGGGAAGGTGAAACGATGATGTCTCGCTATGCCATCACTCCACCAGCACTGATAGCATCCCAAGGTGTGTACACACGGGTGTTGCATACGTAATGTGGCATAGTCCTGCGGTCCTTAGTCGACCCTGGTCTCTGTCGCTCAGATCTCGTAAAATGCTCACCAGCTCCCGTGATAGGTGCTCCCGAGAGTAAAGCTACCTAGGTTTGTCATGCATCATGCAAAGTCAGCATGTTAAAATTTTTGAAAAAATTCCTAACATAACGCCTCAAACTTGTTCCTAGTGGCGCAGTTTGTGAAGGCATCGCAGTTTGAGTTCTCTCAAACTCTGATGCTGGACTCAAAATTTTGCCAAAAGGAGCCGCCGCGATGCAATTTGACCCTCAACGTCGCAAGTTTCTTGAAAAGGGTGCAGCCGCGGCACACTTTTCCAAAGCTGACCTGCGATTCCGAGTCAAGCCTGATCTCAGCGGTGGAATTTTTAAATTCCATATTGCACCACTGCAGCGCTAAATAGCCCCGTTGCAGCGCAAAGAAGGAAGAAGCGGTGTACTTCAAACACCGAGCGGCGCTATAATAGCGCCGCTGGAGGTGAGCTCATCCTAAAACAAGTAATAAATGCACTAAAATGAAAAAAATGAGGCTTCAGTTAGGGTCACATACCGGGGTACCGATGCCCGGTGGCCGCTAGTAGGTCTGAACTTAGTGAGAAATGTGCAGAGGAAGATATCGTTGTGCCATATTGTCAAGGGGTCAGAGCTCAAATCTTGAGGTTCGCTAGCGGAGGTGTGTGAAAAATTCTTGAAAGTGACCCCTCGGGCCCCTTTTAAGCCTAAAAATTATGGTTTTTTAGCCCTAATTGGCTGTCCTACTAGGGTTTTGGACCCCCGAACTTGTTTTCGTCTGTTTGAGGCTTGTTTTTGATCATTTTATTACATTTAGACATGTTTTTAGCCTCTCGGACCCCTTGTCACCCTTTTTCACGAGATCACCCAAAAAATGGAAATTTTCGTCCGATCTCTCGAGGGGGCATTATAATGGCATGTTCTCCCTCGCCATGTAGCAGTGGGGCAAGTTTTTAAAATATCAAAAAAATTTGGCTTTGATCGAGACCATTTATTCTTTGAACGAACGTAACGAGTGCATTGCTTCAAAGAGGGGAAAAATGTAGACATCGAAAATATATTGATTGACATCGTGCATCTGATCCTGGCTTACTAACATCGTTTCTTCCTAAATCATCCCTCAGTCTAACCATTTAATCAAAATCCCCTATCTGATTAAATTCATCAATATTCGTCTCTTAATTAAATAAATCATTTTGTCTAATTAAGTCACTTTCTCTTATTAATTAAATCAATCCATCTGATCTAATTATCCCTATTTAATTAAATAATCAATTTATTTGATTAAATCTCTATAGTCTATCCATTAAATTAAATAAATTGAAACCTTATTTGATTTAATCTCACACCATCCCTTTTGATTAAATAAATCAAAATATTTATTTAATTAGCCTTTTATCATATTCCTCTATTATCTGATTTAAATAAATCCATAAATCTAAGTCAAATAAGTCACATCATCTAATCTCCTGTTAAATTAATTAAACCCTTGATTAATTTTACATCATCTCATGTCACATCCTCTAGATAATGCAAGTTGCACATGAAAATAGATTTAATTCATTTATTAAATCCCTATTTTCCCTCACATGGCATCTTTTGGAATATTCCCCTAATTTGAATTCAAAATCCAAGTGGGAATAAGTCCTTCCAACAAGGCATTTAAGATCTCTTACATGTTCTTTGCCTTGAGCCAAGTGGCATTTATTGCATTTTCCCTTCCCTCTTACATGTCATTTCAACAAATTTGAATTTCAAATATTGGCATTTATTGGCACAAACTCCAAATCTTGCACAACCATCATCCATTCATAGCTTGACAAGTGGCACCATATCATTGGATGAAAGATAGTCCAACATTGCTCAAATTTGGGCTTTCATCCATCTTGAAATCCTCTAAATGAAGAGCTCCTCTCCTCATTTCATCATCCACAATTTGAGTAAAGTTACCATGCTCAAATATCTATCAAGTTTCACACCATTAAGCTCTTAGCTAGGTTCTTTTGCAGATTTGGCTTGGAGTCTTCATCATTCATCATCAAAAGTGGATCAAAGTTCATCACCAAGTCTACATCTATCAACATTGCATCATAGGAATTGGGAAAGGGCCAAATTTCCATTTAAATTAGGATTTCATCTTTGGCGTATCATTTTATTGTGTTTTTTGCATATTTTCATTCCTAGTTTGAATTGTAAATGGATTCTATGGGGAATCCTTGTTTATGCTTGCAATATCTAACTTGAGGTGTTTTATCCTTCTTGTTTTGCAGGTACAATAGATTGGGGTTCACAATATCTATATTAGGCAATGAAAAATCATCCGTAAGAGAAGCCTTATTAAGATCGTGAAAGTCGATACTATAGATATGTAAAATATACTGATTGATCTCACACATGTGATCCTAATTTACTAACACCAATTCATCCTGAATCACTCTGTTGCTAACCATTTAATCGAATAATCTTTATTTGATTAAATTAATCATATTTCATCTTTTAATTAAATAAATCAATCTTATCTGATTAAATCATTATCTCCTATTAATTAAATAAATTATTTTGTTTAGTTAATCCTATTCTCCTCTTTTAATTAAATAATTTATTTTATTTAATTAAGTTCTAAAGTCTTCTCCTTTAAATTAAATAAACTAACCTTTATTTGATTTAAGTCTAACACCATCCCCTTTTAATTAAATAAATCCAACTTTATTTAATTAAATCTAATATTAATTTTCCTCTCATTTTGATTTAAATAAATCTAAAAATATAAGTCAAAATGTCAAATCAGCTAAATCTTCACCTAAGTTAATCAAATCATGATTAATACTAACTCTAATCCCTCAAATCCTCTAGATTTTGGAACTTGCACAAGTAAATCAATTTAATTGATTTATAAATTAATCCATTTTCATTCAAAAAGGGCATCAAGTTGGAATATTTTTCAAATTTAAAATCTCCCTCCCAAATGTCTTATCCTCGAACTTGGCATTTATGACTCTTACAATTCCTTTTTCTTGAGCCAAGTGGCAATAACTCCTCTTCCACATCTCCCTCCAACATGTCACTTCTTCAAATTCAAATATCCACCTAATAGCATTTATTTGCATATTCATCAAAATGTACTCCACCCCTCTCCACTAGCATGATGACAAGTGGCATTTTGTTGTTGGTTGATCTTTTGTTCCACATTCAACCTTTTTTCTCATTCTTCCATCCTTCTCTCCTATAAATGGAGAGCTCTTTTACTAATTTTAGATCTACAACTTAAGAAAAGTCATTATCCACACATTTTGAGCAAATTCATCCAAGTTCATCAAGGTTTTCATAATTTTTTCATCACCATAGCTAGGTTATGGAAAATTTCATCAAGGAGCACCATTGATCATCATCAAGCTTGCAAGGAATTGGGAAAGGGCTATTTTCCACATAAAAATAGCACCAATTCCCCCATGGGATTGAGAGTTTGAGCATTTGAAAAGGATTTAGATTGCTTTTATTTGCATTCTTTGCTTTATTTCTTGTTCATTATGCTTCAAATGAATCTTATGGGGAATGATGGTTTTGATTTGCATAATTGACTAATATTGTGTTTTTTGTTCATGTTTTTGTAGGTCTAGATCCACCATTCACATTTTGGCACTAGGAGGGTGAATTTTGAGAATCTAACACATTTTTTTGTGAAAATTCTATTGTTTTTCAAATTCTTGTGTGTCTATAGTGGTGATGGTGTTTTTGCACAACAAAAAATTAGATAGAATACAAGTATCCTATCTCTCTTGAAAGGTAAATCTCTATCAGCAAGCCTCAAGAGATAACCCCAACGTCTCTAATGTCAGATCTTGAAAATGTAAAAACAACTCAATGATAAATGTGAAAATATTGGTAATCACAAGGGACCTTCAAAACAAATGTTGGAAACTTCAGACTTATCAGATCTTGCAATATTGTGATACTTTTCATCCTAAAACCTAACCCATATTTTAAAAGAAATAGCAGAAAAGAAAGGGCTTAAAGAGATTATAATCTAAACTAATTCCTAAGCCCAACAATGCAAATGATTAAACACTTAAATTGGAACAATCCTTCAAAACCAATTCCTACTTAACCCAAATTAAATCTACAATTTCACAGAAACAATGCGATCTTCTAAGGAATTAAATATTTTTTAGATAATGAAGCATTCACCCAGATCAACCTTATTTAACAATTGAAGTGAATAAATACCCACAATTGAACTTAGCACATGAATTCAAGGCCCAAACTAACTTTACAAAACAACTTACAATCAACAAGCTGCTAAAAGTATGGACCAAGGATTGCTCAAAATCTTCAAATATTAAACCATAAACACCATTGCATCATATCTAAATCTAAAATCTAACATGAAACTAATAATCTCAAAGAAATCTTAACGATCTAGAATAACAAGAACCATGCAAAGTGAAGCAACACAAGAAAGAGCACCAAAGAACAATGTCTTTACTTATATTGAATCACCCAAACTTGCAACAATTCATGTATTCTCAATGTATCAACACTTGTTCTCAAAAAGACAAACAACTATCTCAATTCTAGCTCTGACAACTATGTCTAATGGATTCTAACCATTACAAAGGAGGGTTGAGCCTCAATTTATAGAGGAGTAACACTAGGTTGGCCAAAATTTAGGGTTTACATCAATAGGTTAGTCAAACAAGTCGGCCTAAGAAGTTTTGAATAAAATAAAATTTACATTTAATGTTTGAAACTTCATCCAGGTCGACCTAGACCCTTTCAAAATATTCCTTTTCTTGCACAAAAATTGAGGTCACCCTCTAGTTGTATTGTCACTTGATTGGAAAAAAGTTCTAGACAAGTGTCAGTTGTCTATCTTCTCCCTCCTTGTTGACTTCTAGTTTATTGGATAGCTCTTTAGCCTTTTCCAATATTTCTTTCATATCTTCTGGATTTGGAATTCAAATAAATTTAACGCTTGTTTTATAATATTTGAATTCTTCTAGATACTGAGCCATCACCTTATTGCATTCAATCTGTAATTCATGGTATTTATTCAGTTTTGAAATGTAAATTACTGCATCCTCCATATTTTCTTTAGTAATTGAAGCACTATCAGAAGGAGCATATACCTCATGCCACCATCCTTGTAACCTATCGATGTTCATTTTTTTTTGGCCAAACTTCTTTCTTCCAATCATAATCTCCAGAAAACTGATGCAACCATCATATATTTCTTTCACCTTCCCTTGTATCTTCATTATTTTCTTCAAAAGTTTAGAAAGGAGTTCTTTCCTATAATTCCATAACTCAATCCACTCCTACACTTTTCCAATTTTATCACGAGAAAAGATATCGAACTTGTCGAATTCATCCTTAGGTACTTGTAGGATTTTCTACAACTCCTTGATAGCTGACTTATTAGACTTCTTGCAATTTGAAACAAACTGTAAAATATGTTCAAGAAAATCAGAAGCATTGGTGTGAACAGAGGACTTTAACCTTTCAATTTCTAAAACTACCTCTTTAGGTAGCAATACCTTCAGAATAATACTTTCACTCCCAACAGTTTGCAGAGGCTTCATCAAATGTTGAACATATTTGTAAACATCATTTAGCTTCTTTTGTAGCTTTTCTTTCTCCTTTGTTTCCTTATCCAGCCTTCTAAGAATGGCCTAAGAAGTTTCCTGAAATTCCTCCTTTTCTTGCTCCTTAGTTCTTGGACCCAGATTGATAGTTTGTACCTTATAATTTGTGGGTCTTATCTCATCTTTCAATTTATCCACTGCAGGCACAACCACATGAATGACGCTATTATTAAATTCATCTCTTGAAATCCTTGAAATAGTTTTTTCTCTTTTCCTTTGCTTGGGCTGCCCCCATTGCTCGAGCAACTTATCCCAACTTGGAGTTTCCTCTTACACAATTATGGGCTTCTTACTAAGCCTCCTTTCCAACCATTTAGGAGCTTTAGATTGCTCAGTTGTCACCTCCTTATGTGGATTGTCAACCACATTTACCTAAACATTCTACTCTACTTTTGGTTTTTCTTCCCAATCATCTTTGTCCTGGTGAGGACTGTCAACAATTCCTCTCTATTTTTCCCTACCTCAGGGTGATCCTCCAATTCATCAATTATCACCTTCTCTAGGGATTTATATGCTTTCCCTTAAACAATCCCAAACTCTATATTCTTAATCTCTGCTCGAGAGGTAGATTGTTTCATTTATTTTACAAATTTCCTACATTCTCCATTTTTAGGAGTAGAGACTTCATCATCCTCTTCCTCTGGTTGTTTAGGATCATTGGATGTGTTTCCTTCCTTGTGAAATGTTCCCTCTAAAAATTGTAGATTATGATGTGGAGAAGGAATAGGGGAATTATTTCCTGTAGCTACTCTCTTCTTTGCATCATTGGTAGGTGCCTCCTCATCTTGCACTTCTTTCTTTGTAACTTTCATCCCTTCTACTGGAGAGACCTTATGCTTGGGAGAGATTCTTCTTACCTACAGTTGGGGATTTTCCCTTGAACTTTCCAAATCAACAACCTTTGTTGAAAAAGGAGCATCTGTAGCATCATCTTTTTTCCTTTCCTTAGCAGCCTTTTGTCTTTCTGTGATTATTCTTCTCTTCCTCATAGGTTGTGGAGTTTCACCTTCTTCTATAGTAGTGCTAACCTAAGGATCCTTCTTGGTTTTAGGAGATGGATTCTCCCCTTGCTTCACCTGTGTCTAACTCCTAGTTCTCCTCTCAATTTGCACAAGTATTCCTTCCTCTAGAATATCCTCTTCACAAGGTTCAATAGTATCATCACCTTTATTAGCTTTAATTTCTTCTTTAGACTGAGACTCCAAGTCTCCCATCAAGTCATAGGTGAATTTTGCACTCTCAGCTTCGAGTTCTAACAATTTGTGCTTTACCCATAACCTAGAATACTTCTTCACTCACTTAGTAACTTGGTCTAAACATGTTACCTCTTCCATTGACTAGTTGATTGGGGGAAATGGTTTTCTTTTGTGAGCCTCATAGTCATGATGTTGAACAAAATTCACCTCATTAGCCTGTACTTGATCAGGTACTTCTACTACTTTGTATAGCCTTAACAGTTTGAGAGGTAGTCTAGAAAATATCCTTCTAAGGTCATCAAATTCATCTCTACAATTAGCCCAATAGTCTTCAATGTGGTCCTTATTCCTGAATGTTCTATTGGCTTGCTTCATGGCCTTGCCATAAGGGTCAAAATTATTTGAGTTGGTATGAGAATATAACTTAAATTGTGCCATTTCCTTCTCAGAATGTTGAGCACTTTGAATAGAAGGGCAGGCCTCTAAAGTTCCCATTCTCAATGGGAATTCTAATCCCAATCCTTTCCTTTTCACCTCCTACTATAGGATCTCCTCAAAACCTACCATTTGTCTTGTCAATTCCAGCATTAGAAGTTTTTTGGTTAGATACCTAGGTAATCTAAGAGGAATAACTAGAGATCCTTGTACTCGGATGTATGTGAACCTTTGAAATTGGATGAACCATTGACCATATTTCTTGATCAATTCCATAGCATAAAAAAAACCCTGACATGAAGAGCATCCTATAACAACATGGGGATGTACATGAAAAAGGCATCATTGGCCCTTCTGTAGTTGGATTTTTTGTGTTGTAACTATGGGTACACATCCCATGTCTTGTCTTTCCCTATAGTTCCCTTGCAACTAAGACCTTTGTACTTAGTCTTATGTGCCAACATGTAAGCAAATATGAGGTCATGGTGAATCTGTTGGTTTCTTGCACACTTCTCAATTGGGCATCTAGATTGTTACTTATGATTATAGCCTAGTGGTAATGCTTGTTTTCCACAATTTGTGTGATGGGGTAGAACATCCAAGTCTAAAAGATGTGAGCCTTTTCTACTCCCATGAATCTTCCCAAAATACATATAATGTCATGATACTCTAGCTTGAATCACTTTTGTGCAATTGCTTGGGCAACTTTGAGTAGTGTGGCTTTGGTTTCAGTATCCAAGAATTGTTCATGATTTCCAAAGCTCTATTCGGGTCTTCATCATAGAACTTAATTGCTTCCCCAATGTTGATTTCCTCAATGAGCTTAGGATGTGAGACAATGTTGAAAACCTCTACAATAGACTCTTTAGTTAGATTTTTCATAACTCTTCCTTGTGGCCCAATTATGATTCTTGTCCTAGAGTCATAGTGCTTTGCACATTCCAAGACCAACTAAGGACATAGTTGTGTTGGAGGGAACCTTGCTGCTTGTTCCAATCCGGTGTGAGTGATAACCTATGTGAATTGGGTAGGTACATTTCCAAACATTCTTTTCTAAAAGTCATCGTAATCCACATGTCCCATGTTCGTATCAATATTTGACCATGCAAAATTAATCTTGGTCTCTAGCCATATTCCCTTGAAGTCATACTTCATCCTTTCTATTCTTCTCTTCACCTCTTCTTGTACTAAAGTAGCCTTTTTTTTGGTAGTCTTGTCAAGACTCAACTCAACCTACATCTTTTAGAAATGACCAAAATCACCAAAACAGAAAACAATAATATCACATTATATCAATTCCATGAAACACCAATATGTGCAATAATAGCCCTTGAATCAAAATGATAATGAAATAACTCCAATGGCAATACAAGACAATAAATTCATTCCAAAAGATCCCATTATCTCCAAAGAGTCTCATTATGCAAGCTTGTTTGAAATTCTAAGACATAATGAAGGGGCTTGAGTAATCTGAGCTAGCTCAGATTCCTCAGTTGGATTAGAGCTCGGGTAATCTGAGCAAGCTCAGATTCCCTGAACCTATCGTATTTCCCATAATTATCTTGCAATGGTTTAGAATATTCATCATACTCAGGTGCATTAAATCATTGATCATCTTTGAATCACTTGATTCAACCTTTCAATTGAAACTCAATTCATTGCACATGTCATAGCCTTGAACTTCAAGAAGTTTGGGTATCCTAGGATGGCTTGGATTTTCCCAATTCAAGGGATCTAGGAATCATCAAGCCAGGCTTGGAGTTTAAGTGTCGAAGCCTTCGGGTTCAAATAGGGATCTAGGAAATCTGAGGAGGCTCAACATTTTAGAGTGGATTAGGGCTCGAATGATTCGAGCTACCTCAGAATTTCTGAGGTTTTCTTAATATCAAAAATTTTGCTAAGTACCACAGCCCTATCTTGCTAAAATGACAAATGATAACTTCCTTGCCTCCTTTAAGATTGAATCGTTATTACTTTGAAAGATTCAAGTCTAATAAATCATTTAATAATTCCCAACGTCATTCTTTTTATCAAATTCACAATTATAAACCTAGGGTTTCACATTATCACTTAGAAAATAGGGTGATACTACCAAATCTTGTTATCGACCATAAAATAAAGAGCATTGGGATGGTCTCAAAGGTATTCCACAAATCAAAGTGACCCGTTTATTCAAATCGATACTCATATTTAATATCGCAAAACAAACCTGTAAAGAATGAAAACTCCAATAGTAAAGAAAGAAATGATAACTTAAAATCCCCCAAATTTAATGGTTTAAGCATCCACCTCAAAACAAATCATAAGCCAAGCATAAGACACATTGAAATAACCAAAAGGAATCGAGAAACCTACCTTGAAATGGTGCTCTACAAAAGAAGATGCAAAGGTAGACTGACAGTGGATACTCTCAAACCCTAGAATGATCTCCTGGAGAAGACCAATCCTACATTGAAGTTCAAAATGGTTGCAAGATAGTGATGAATCTTCTTAGGTTCAAGCACTCAAGAATGCAAAATAACCAAATGACTTCTCGAGCCTCATTTTACTCCCAAATTGACCTTTTAAAACTCATTAACATGAGCAATAAATGCTCACCGGTACGTCTACAGAAAACTCAAAAAATCGATGAGATCTCAGACTCAGGTAATTTGACATAGCTCAGATTACCCGGTCAGACTATAGTTTGGGTAATCTGAGGTACCTTGGAATTACCAAACCTCATCCATACTTGATCAATTTTTCCTCAGTTTCAAGCTTTTGAACAAGGGTCAACCTCAAGGAGCTAGGAAATCATCATGAAGTTGCAAAAATGACATCTCAAATGCATATTCATCATTAAGCACTTTGGGTGAAACAAGTCCAAAAATGAGAGACTTATCCCTTAAGGGGATAAAGACAAGACCCTACAAAAATGAAGAAGCAAACAAAGCAAGGAAAGAGGGTCCCTTCTTTCAGCAGGGCGTGTGTGCAAAAATTGCACAACAAATGGAAACTCCTGCTGGGGAAATGTTCTAGAGCATTTCCTTGACAAATCGGAATCAAGAACCCAAAATCTTTGGTTTCATTCCTTGCATTAGGTCAACCACAAGAAAATTTTTAAAGTCCATGGACAAGCAATCATTTCTTGTGCCAGAGTCAAAGTGTGTGCAAATTTATTAATTTCCCTTAGTTGCTATAGAATCCAAACTCAGTCTAATCAAGCTACATAAAGATTCAAACTCCAAAAGCATCCTGGATAGAGCCTCGCTGCCAGTCAAGCATCTATAGCCCCGACGAGGTTATTGTTGTGGTCCTCCTGAGCATAGTTGTACTACCAGTCGGGTGTCCATAGCCCCAGTAGAGATACTCGGATACTCCTAATGAGGTGAATATTCACTTTTTGATTTTCAATATTCCTTTTCTTTTCTTTTGATATTCTTTCAAGATCTTTTTAAACTTTCCTTTTCACCCTGTGAGAAATGAAGCTCACACTTAGGGATGAGAACTACAGTGGTACTGAAGTAGAAATAATATTTTTCACTTGACCAGACTTCATAAGGAATTGTTAACAACCTTGGAATTCTTTAAAATATGTGCATAAGTGTAAGACCCAAGCAAATTCCAGATTCAACTTAATCCAATGACTCGATCTCTTCAAGCATTAGCACACGTGACACCAAATAAAGGATTTCCACCAATTGACTCTAGAAGGATGATTCAAGTTTGTAAAAGAAATACCTGGAATAATCCTTAATAACATAATAATTGCTATGCAAGTGCAATGCGCCCAGAAGAAAATAGGGGAGCCCAAAACCAAAAGAAAAATGGAAACAAACCCCAAACCTAAACTAAAGCAAACCTACACTAACCAAAAGTAGAAAACAAACAAAACAAAATAAAGCAAAAGAAACCAACACCTAACCTAACTATTTATAGGGAAAGAGCTGCAAGTAGCTCAAGATAGGAAGTAATGTTTCAAGTATTTCCCATTGACAGGAAACGAGATATCCTCTTAAGTGATAGTTTTTAAATGGAAATCATTATATCCTAATATCTATGAGATCTAGAAGGGACCAAGCCAAAGCTTGCCAAGTTTTCTATGGTCTCCCTTCTTGCCATGCGGCTTGTCTGAATACAAGACCAGATTAGAGATTCTAAATTCTTTTACTTTGGCCCTTCAATCAAACCATCTCTTAAGAACATTGTGATGTTTGTGCTTCATCTCTCTTCTCGTCAAGGTGTAAAAGTTTAGCCAAGCAAGCCTCACAGTTATCCCCTTCATCATAGAAATCGTTAATGAACTGCAAGGTGGGGATTTTCATCTGGACAGGAAACATTGGTTCCAAACCATACACAAGGTGATAAATGGAAGTTTCTAGAGAGGCCTTATGTCTAGTATGATCTACCCATAGAGAAAATCAGAGTTGGGTATGCCAATCTTTGGGGTTCCTCTCTAACAATTTATGGATGACAGTTAAAAGGTTCTTATTTGAGGACTCAACCAGACCATTTCCTTGTGGGTAGTAACTGGAGGCAAACTTAATGATGACTCCATGATCAAAAGCCCTGTTGATGATATTCTTTGCACAACAACAACTCAGACAGAATATGAAATCCTATCTCTCCTTAAAGGTAAATCTCTATCAGCAAGCCTCAAGAGATAACCCCAAGGTCTCTAATGTCAGGTCTTGAAAATGCATAAAAAACTCAATGATAAATGTGAAAATGTTGGTAATCACAAAGGGACCTTACTACAAGCAAATATTGAATCTTTAACTTATCATATCTAGCAATATGATGACACTTCAATCCTAAATCTAACCCAAATGTTAAAAGAAATAAAAAAGATAAGTGTTTTAAAGAGATTTCTAGATTAAACACTACTCCTAAGATTAACAGTGCAAATGATTAAATACTTGAAATGGACCAATCCATCATAAACCAATTCCTACTTAACCCAGATGAATCTGCAATCTTACAAGAACAGTGCAATCTTCTAAGGTATTAAAGATTTTCAAATCATGAAAATTCATTCAAAACAACCCAATTGCAATCGAAATGAATAAGCCTTCACAATTGAACTAAGCACAATAAATGTAAGGTCTAGGCTAACTTTGCAAAGCAACTAACAATCAACCAACTACAAAAAGTATGGACCAGGGATTGCTGTAAACACTTCAAGCATTAAACCATAAACACCATCAAATCAGATCTAAATCTAAATCTAACATACATCTAATAACCTTGAGCAATTTCAAAAGATAGAATCATAAGAACCATGCAAGATAAGTCAACACAAAAGACATCACCATAAATCACAATGTCTTCAATTGTATTGAATCATCTAATATCGGCAACAATTCTAATGTTTTGTGTTACAACATTTGCTCTAGAATCGACTAACTTCTAACCCTAATTCTTACTTTACTACCCTAATTACCTCTTAGCCAAGAACTATCCTCAATGACTTCTACTACTACTACAGTATAACCCCTTACAAATGAGGCAAAATGCCATATTTAAAGAAAACCCCCAAAGCATGTTGGCCTAATTAGATTCTACAATAACAATTGGCCACAAAACAAGTCGGCCCAAGGAGAATTCAAAACAAAATGAAATAGCATTAAATTCTTGGGACTCATCCAGGTCGGCTTGGGATTTACAATGCAACTTGATCTAATGCACGTGAAGGATGGAAAAACTAGGTAGAAAAGGCTACAGATAAATACGAAGCATAATTCCCAATGCAATCGATCATTAACTGGCCCCTTCGTCCTTTCCTTGATCTAATTTATTTGGCACCTTGAGAAAAATCCCCTCCAGGTCAACCACAGGTGAATTAATAAATACTTTGAACCCTCCTTCAATCAAATTAATCTCCTCCAGAACTTCCTTGACGACCTTGTTACATTCAGCCTGCACTTAACAAAAACCACCATCAATAATATCCATTATAACATGAGGATTAGAATTAGCCCATCACCAATAATGTATTCATCATTCAAATAAATTCAAACACAGATCAAAATCCCCTTGAAATATTGTTAATTCATAATTTCTTTGAAGTTCAGGATTTCAAGCTAACCGGGGAAAACCAATCTTGGAGGAACTTTGAAAAATTCCTAGCTAGGCGGATTCTAGCGAAATAAGCACAACAAGCACCCAATAATCATTTAATCGATCACAATCAGATAAGAAACAACATGAAAGATATTAATATTACTTAGATTAATCACATGATGCACAATCAGCATCCAATAATTCATGCTATCTCACAATTCTTCATTTTTAGCAAAGGTTTAGAGAAATCTGCCCAGGACGGATTTCTGCGAAAACAATCAACAGTCTACAAATTTTGGAAAATGCAGAGACAATGGGAATTTTAGGAAAATCTAGAGGGAGTGGAAATCCGTTAAGCAGGTAAAACTCTGGATTTCAAGAAAACGTAGTGGACAAGGAAAATCGGGGAAATCTGCCAGTGAAGGAAAATCCTGAAACTAAAGGAAATCCCAGACTTTGACGTTCTCACGCGATTTCACTCAAATTGATCAAAAGATCACAAATTTGAGGACCTGGGCTCAAATACTTCCTAGAAAAGGGGCATATGCATAACTAAGATAATCATTCAGGCATGTGTTAAGGCAATAGAACCTCAAAAACAAAGGGCCAAAGCATCAAAAATCTAGAGAAAAATAGGATCCCTACTTTCAGTGGGGCGTGTGTGCAAAAACTACACAACAAATGGCGACTCTACTAGGAAATGCTCCAGAGCATTTGATGACGAATAGGAATCAAGAACCCAGAATCTCTGGTTTTGATCTCCATATCAAGCAAACAAATCAAAATGCAAGATGAAAGAAAATCAGAACCAAAGGCAGACTGAACCTTTCATAATAATAAAAATATGAATGTGTGCACATGAGTTTATTTCCTTCCTTGAGCTACTACAGAAACCAAGCTTATTCAGAGTAGGCTACGTAAAGATTCTAACTTCAAAAGCAACCTAGATAGAGCCTCACTGCCACTTAGGCGTCCATAGCCCTGACGAGGTTATCGTTGTGATTCTCCCAAACATAGCTCTACTACCAGCTAGGAATCCATAGCCTCGATAGAGATATTTAGATACTCCTGATAAGTTGAATCCATTCTTTTGATTTTCAATACTTTCTCTTTTCTTTTCTTTTGATATTCTTTTCTTTTCACTTTTTCATTTCAACCTGTCAACAATGAAGTTCACGCTCATGGCTGAGAACCATAGTGGTGCTGAAGCAGAAATAAGATTTTTCACCTACCATGACCTCACAAGGACCCTACTACAACCTCATGATTCTTAAGATGTATTAAAGATATAATATTTAAAAATACTTTAGGTTCAAATCAAACCAATGACCCATCCTCTTTGAATCAAACATTCAGACTATTTGACACTAACAAAAGATGTCAACCATCCATTCAAGATACATGATTAAAGTCCATCAATGAAATACTTAGAACATTCCCAGATAATGAAATGGTTGTTGTGCAAGAAAGACACTTCCCCAACTAGAAAACAGAAAACCAAAGCTAGAGAAGCAAATAAACAACCAAACTGAAACCCAAAGAAAACCTAAACTAACCAAAGCAAACTAATTCTAAAGCAATCTATCCTAAATAAAAAAAAATAGACTAAAGCAAAAGAAAAATAGAGCGAGCTGCATTTATTCAAATCGGCAGTATGTACAAAGAGACTCATAACAACTCATTATCAAACAGGGTGAACTTAGACCCACCCCTATACAATTCATCAATGCATGGACAAGAAACAAGGTGATGGTAATAGTCCTCAAAAATGCAAATTTATCTTTATACTCAGCAAAATAAACCTCAAAAATGCAATATTTGAATTCAACCTCATAATCAAGAATAATCAGTAATTGAGGTGACTCATTGAAACCATGATCAATCCATATGCAAGTTGTCTTTCCTAAACTTCCAAAATCAAATTAATAAGCTTTAGAATTCACAGTAAGGAGAGAAACAACTTGATTTTGTACTATTGTAAACTAAATGTTGTGTTCATCATCCTGCGCTTGTGAAGAGCTGATATCTATGTCATCAGGAGGTCTTAACTGATGATGCAATATCCCTCTTGCATGCAAAACAAAATTGGAGTCTTTAATGGATAATTCAGGGTGAAAATCAGATTGAATAGATTCAGAAGTGTAAACAAGGAAATTCTCACTTGTTTTCATTTCATTACGAGGGGTCGATGTTGAAAATGTAAAAGCCTCATCATGTATAGTAACTTCCCCATCATGATGTTTGTCAGGAAGCCTTACAAACTGATCTTTAAGCCCATCAAATATGACTGCAATAGTGTTGTTTTGAGCATCAGTTAGATTTTCCTGCACATCTGTATGAATCACATCAGCTGTCTTAACACATAAAAGCTATGAATTTTCAATATTTAGTCTACCAACAGATATAGAAAAAATAGAATTAGATGAACAAGAAAACACCCCAAATTCCTTTGTTGGTACTAGTTCAGGTTTGCAACTGTAACCCTCAGGAACATCAACTTCTTTATCAGCGACATCAACTCCTACAATTTGCTTCACATGACATTCATTGGCAATTTGTTGAGGATCCTTAATTGAACGCTCATTCTTTGTAGTTTGATGCACATGATTTGACAACCATACTTGCTCTTGTACCTCCTTTGTTGATTCTACTGATGCTTCAACACTGTTGGATTTATGAATAGGTATATCATGTAACATGAGGATTTCCTCAGCCTCCCATCCTTGAGGGTCAACTACCAGTGCATAATTTTCCAAGCTTGTTTCAGATAGGAGTACCTCCTTGAAAATATTTGTATCAGTCTAGCCTGAACCACCCTTTTGTTCAAAAATCATATCTCTTTCAAGAGACCTTAGTACTACATCCCTAATTGCAAGATCCCCTAACAACTCATGAACAAAGAGACTTACTTTGACTTTCTTGAGTTCTTCTACCACACACTCTCCTATTTGCTCTGCAGTTATGGTAAAATAGTTGTCTTCAGAGCTAACCACAAATTCATCCCCGCTACTTTCAACGCTTCCTCTTTTGTCAACATCATATTTTTGTCCATTTGCGAAATACTGAGCAGGCACATGATGGAATGCTTGAACTTCTTTAGTTGTAGACTCTTCTTCATCTAGTGGGCTATTATCATTCTCCTCATTATCTCCAAAAGGCTGAACTATAGATTCTTAACTGTATACATACCCTGTTTCAACACTCTTGCCTGGTTCTCTTTCTGGTCCATTTTCTTCACCTCTTGGAAATGGGGTATGATTCACAACCATGATTGATACATCATAAGGATTAGATGGCACTATCTCTAGCCCACTCGAACTGTTGATGACATGTTGGACTTTCGGCTGGAAAATGGACACAGCAATCTAGAATTCTCGACATTCTGACTCAGAATGTTGATTAGTGTTATGAAGCCTACACCATCCTGACAAAGCCATTTTTTCCAAATAAAATTCACTAGATTTCTCCTAATTGTTTGGCTGATCCAAAGAGGTTAAGGCTCCTCCATTATTCTAAAGTGGTGGTTTCCTTCCATGATCTCTATTAAGATGTTGTCCCCTATCAAATCCCTACCCCTGAGCTTGCATCATATCCCTATTGCTTTGATCATAATTGGACTGAATCCCCCTTTGGGCTGCCCGGGATTGACTATTCTAGTGCCTTAGGTAGGTGACTTTGGTGTTCAACTTCTCAACTAGCTCTGTGAGTGCATCCAGCCTCTCCTTGTCTTCACTGTTTGATGGAGGAACAATACCAGCTGAATTCTGCATATAAACAATACGGTATCCATAGTTCAAGGATTGATTAAATATCTCAAAGCTATGTAGATAACTAGGCATATAAGCTTGTTGATGAGGAAATGCACACTGGTTCATATCTAGAGGGTAATTTGGCATGGGTGGAACTTGACTCAGGGGTTGACATGGATGTGGAACCAAGGGTGATTGAGGGACT